>PVKA01003934.1:0-104374 GCA_004027165.1 Ctenomys sociabilis | reverse complement strand
TTTTTTTTTTTTTTTTTTTTTTTTTTTTTTTTTTTTTTTTTTTTTTTTTTTTGTCTTTTTGAGACAGGGTCTCGCTATGCAGTTCAGGCTGGCTTTAAGCTCACTTTGTAGCTCAGGCTGGTCTCGAACTCACAACAATCCTCCTGCCTCAGCCTCCCGAGTGCTGGGATTACAGGCATGCGCCACCACGCCCGGCCTGGTTTGTTTGTTTTTAAGTGTGAGTTTTCTATATCCACATTGTGTAGAGCTTTTTAGGCCGGTTTCTGGTACCAGTGGAAATTATAGCACTTCCAGGACTGGCTTCACTTTGCCCCATCAGGGCCTTGTGCTCATCCTTAGCCAGTCACCACGACCCTTGTATTGGTTGAGACTATAGGAAGGTCAGAGGGCAAGCAAGAGGTGTTCCTGAAAGATGGACCTGGATGTGAGGAGGCAGCAGCAGGGACCTGAGCACAAGTAACTCCCGTGAGGTCTCAGCAGATGGGCTCTATGGTGCAGGTGCAGGGCTGGGCCGTGGCTGCCCAGAAAGGCTTCCACTTGCCCATCTGGGGCTCAAGCGGATATTCATCCAGTGGGGAGAAGAGAGCTGGTCACAGAAGGCATGCACTACTAGGAGGGGCGTGCTCTGGGGTGGGGATTTTCTTCCAGCCTACAGGGTGGTCAGGAGTAGGGTGGACTCGGCGTGCAATGCCCCCGTGGGCGGCACCTGCTGTTGGCCCTGCTGCCTGCTCCCTCTGCTACTGTGCCCGCAATGCTTTAGCTGCTGCTTCCTCTCCGCAGATCTCTGTCGCTGCTTCCCGCTGTGAATGCCCCCTTGGCCCTTGGAGGAACCTAGCCCAGGCCAGGGAAAGGCCTGGAGCTGGGGCCTGGGTGGGCAGGTCTGAAGGGCTGTCTTCCTCCTGCAGGTCTCTCCTTGGAGCGCCTGCCCAACTCAATTGCCTCCCGCTGCCGCCTGACCGAGCGGGAAGAGGAAGTGGTCACCTGTTTTGAGAGGGCGTCCTGGGTGGCTCAGGTGTTCCTGCAGGAGCTGGAGAAGGTGAGGTGGGGGCAGTGGCACGGTAGCTACCACGCTGAGCCCCTGGCCACTTCATGCAGATTAGAAAAGGGAGCTTCCCACCCTCCTCAGGTGTTTGACAAATCCACTGCATCACCCTGATGTCATTAGAATGAAGCTGTTTACCACTGGGACATAGGTTTAGTAGGTAAATGGCCCCATGGCACTAGTGATGGGCTCAGCTTGTAGGACTAGATGTGCCAGCCCCGTGTGTGTGTGTTCCTGTGTTCACGCCTCATGTACCCGTATGTGTACGTGAGGGGGGTGTCTCTTCAGGAGCTGTGGTTTAGAAGGCAAATCATTTGCACAGCACACTGACCTTCACAGGCTGGCTCCAGGCTCCTCTCAGTGATTAGACCTCCTTCCCTACTGGAGGGTGTCCCCAAGCATGGGGCAGGTTCTCCAGGCCTTTCAGAAGTGCCCTGAGCACCACCCAGCAGGACCCCGTGCCCCACCACCTGTGGGGCCTGTGGTAACCATCTGCAGACATCACTTCCTCCTGCTGGGAGTTCACTGTGGGTAGAACTCAGATCTTCTGCCTGAGGGAAGACGGTTAGCTGCATTCAGCAGAGACCACTAGCGTGTCCTGTGTGTTGGCCTCCTGTCAGACCCTGCTCTGAGGACCGAGCCTGCTTTCTGTAACTTAGGCCTCATGCTGATAAAGTGGGTGCTGCTGCCGTTCCCACTTGCAGGTGAGCAGAGTCAAGCTTAGAGAGGCTCTGAATAACTCGATGGGAGTCAGTGACACCAGCAAGCACGCCAGGCCCTGTGGCTCTCGTATGTGGACAGACATTAGGTGTTAGCCGGCAAGGTGTCTAGCTGCAAAAGTTGAAGCTGGCCCCCTGAAGGATACAGTCATGTCCTGCGCTGAGGGACTTCAGGTCCAGGAGACAGTGGACTACGGCACCCTGAGGAGAAGCCCCATGCCCGCGTCGGTGCTGGGCCCTCAGGTCTGTCGCTTCCCGGTGCACAGCAGTTCTCGACTCCAGATTGGTCTTTGCTGTGGGGCTGCACCCCAGAGCGTGGGGTGTTAACAGTATCCCTGGCCTGTACATGATGGCAACAGCACACACATGTGCCTACACCCTCACCCATGACACCCCGAAGTGTCTCTGGAGGCCGCCACCTGTCCTCCTGCCAGGGGCTTCTGCCTGGAGTCCCTCTCCTGGTGGGATTTCAGGAGGAAAGCAGAAGTGATTCCACATCCAGTCTGAGTGCTGTGCCCTGCAGAGTGGCTTGGGGACCTGGCCTCTAAGTGACCTTGACCATGGTCCCTGGGGTCACTCCTAGACTTCAGTCTTTAGGGACACTTTGTTTGAATTGTTTATGATTTGAAAGAAACTTATAGAGCTGGAAGCCAGGACTTCACACTTCTAAAGGAATTGAGAATATAGCGATCAGCTCTTCCTGGCTCTTCCTGGAGGGGCTGCTTCCAAGCAGTTCCTGTGTGGCTGGGATGGTCCGGGGCTGGCGTTCCCTGTGCAGGGGACCTGTGCAGGGGATGCCTCAGCCGGGAGGAGGAAGGAGCCTGCAGTCTGTCACTGGCTGGCCTGGAGCTCCAGGCCCAGGCCCACACCATTTGTGCTCTCAGCCTGTTTTCTCCTCAATACAAGGAAGGCAAATCTCGGCCTTGAGGGCCATGGTAAGCTTTCAGTAAGGCCTGTGGGGCTGTTCTGGAAAGTTTTCCTCTCCTTCTTTACCATCTTGGGGGTGCACTGGTATCCAGGGCACTTGGTCCCTACCCTGAGAGAGATGGGATTTGCAGGGCAGGGGGGCCAGGCCAGGGTGAAGTGATCTCTCCCTGCAGGCACAGGCAGGGGTGCTGTGGGCCAAGGAGGGCGTGCCCACATGGTGTGGCTGCTGGGGCTGAGTGGCCGTGCCTCAGTGTCCCCTGTGGAACAGGGATGATAGTTCTGACCTGGCAGCGTTGCTCTAAAGATGGAATGAGCTAATGAATGTAAAACTCTGGGATTGTTGAGTAAATCTTGCTAGACAAGGGGCTCTTGTCTAAGAGTTTGGCTGGGGACAGAGTGCTTTAGAAATGTCATTTATTTTTACTTTTCGTGGCACCAGGGATTGGGCCCAGGGCCTTCATATTGAGCTACATCCCAAGTTCTTTCTAATTTTTTGTTTTGCTAAGTCAGTGGCCCAGGTTGGACCAAAGCCTGTGACCCCTCACTCAGCCTCCCAGGCGTAGATGTAGTTTAAATTAAAGTGAGTTGGCTTGAGGGGGTGGCAGTGGGGCCACCCCCTCGGGCTAGGCTCTCACCTTGGGCCTCTCTCCCACCAGCCCTTGAGATAGTGTCTCCCTCTTGTTCCCTTCCTCAGACCACAAACAACAGCACCTCAAGGCACCTGAAAGGCTCCCACCAGGCTGACTATGAGCTCACCTACTTCCTAGAAGCTGCCCTCCAGAGCGCCTACGTGAAGAACCTGAAGAAGGGGTAGGTGGCCACAGCCGAGCAGCCCATGTCTCTGAGGGCTCCCAGAGGACACCCCGGACCAGCTTGTGTCCCATTGGTTCAGGTGTCGTGTGTGGGCCAAGCCTTGGGCAGCTGCCACAGCAATAAAGCCGGTGTGCACTGGGAAGGCACATGTGCGACTAGGGGTCTCCTCGGTGCCCAGTGTGGCTGTCCCGGGGTATGTGGGAGCCGGGACTGGGTGACGTGCAGGTGTGGAGCTGGCCGGCAGGGGCTCGCTGGCGGCGTCCCCTCCTGTTGGGTGTGGAAAGATTCAGGTTGGGGCAACTGGTTCTCACACATGGCAGCCATGAGCAGGAGGATGTGCTGCCGTGAATGATGGGGTAGCAAGATCACTTTCCTGCACATTGTTTTGGGGGACCCCAGGAGCACTCACCTGCCTGAGCCCCAGGATATGACTTCCAGAGCACCTCCTCGGTTGGCATTGCTGGGTAAAGCAGGCCCCCTGTGAGTGGAACACTGGTGGCTGGCGTTGGATTCCTGGGGCACTGCTGAGTTCCTCAGCTCCTCCTTTGCATCTGATAGAGCAGCTCACAGAAGCTGAGCAGCAGTTGCAGAATTCCTAGGCGACTGGGCTGAGAAAAGACAGGGTCAGGGTCAGCAGCTGGCGGTAAGCGCGCCTCGGGCCCTCTCTGCCATTTGTCCTGTGCCGGCCATGGCGGAGGTCCCATCACACAGGAGCGACTGAACGGCAGGCATTGTGGTACCTGAGCTTCACGCCCTGCCTGGCCCCCTCCAGAGCAAGATTTGCAGATGCTACGCTCAAGGAAGCTCAAGGAATCGACTGCTCACATTTTGGTGTGCGTCTTTTGTGTTTTTCTGTGTGTAGATAGGCAGTTGTATTTGTTTTCTTTCTTAAAACAAAAGCAGGCGTCAAGGTGCATGCTGCCCGTAGCTCGCCGTGGCTCCCTGGCTCACTCACTGCCCGTCTCCCTTCCCTGCAAGGTTTCCCCTGTGGGGTGGAGGGGAGGTGGCCAAGCCCACGCCTGGGACTTGCCACGGGAAAGCCTGGCCTGAGCTGGGCCCTCAGCCCACATTCCCTGAGGATTGGACTGAGTGGAGGAGGTCACTGGTGGCTGCGGGTGCTAGCATAGCCGGAGTCTGCAGCAGAGTCCGTGGCCATTACGCATGGTGTTGGGACAGCAGGTTGGAGGCATCTGACTGTGCTCCAGGGGCCTGGTAAGGGAGACAGCAGCTTGCTAGGGGAGGTGGTGAGATTGCCCAGACTCTGTTGGGTACAGAGCCGTCACCTGGGGTGGAAGACGTGGGTGCTTGGTGCCTCTGAGAGGCATCTGGCTGAAACCTGGGACTCAGCATCCTGTGGGTGGGCACCCCTGTGAAATCAGAGCTCCGTTCCCTTCTGGGTGTCTGAAGCCTCTGAGCTCAGCTCCTCAACCACCCAGAAGAGCAGGAAGTGGAATCCTTGCCCAGAACTGGCAGAGTTGCTTAGTAGGGCCCTGAGCAGGGGGTACAAGTGGCCAAGATGGCTGTTGCCAGCACATAGTGTGGGCCTGGGGGAGCCTGTTCCCCCTTCTTTCTTTCCTTCCTTTCTTCTCTGTTGGTGCTGTTGAGAGACAGGAGGGGTGCTGTCTCCCCGGTGGTAAGCACAGGTGGCATGATCCAGCCTGAGCAGGCCACCATTCTGCTGTCTCCTTGGCCAGGCAGAGGACGAGGGTGGGCTGTGCCTCGGGAGCCACCCCAGGAGCAAGTCGGTGTTGCCCCCAGACCGTCAGGCCCTGGGCAAGTCCTCCATGTTCTCAGAGCCGCTTTATTCCTCACCTGGGAAGTGGAAGTGAAGACTGTCCTGGGCACACACCAGGTCGGGCACCCAGCGGACGTCTCACCTGCCCGGAGCCCCAGAGCCGGCACTGTTGTCACTTAGGGTTCATGCAGGCAGCGGCTGGGCAGGCTCAGGGCCATGTAGGAGCTTTATACCTTCTGCTTGTCTCTTGTGGCTTCCTAAGTGCTAGGCTGGGGTGCCAAGGAGGATCGTCCCCACCCTGGCTCTGAACTGTGGAGGAGCCCCAGTAACCCACGGGGGGCCCAGAGGCCCGGCTGCTCCGCCCACTGCCACAGCTGCTGCCTGGCCTGTTCCTACTGCTGAGCATCAGCCTGGGAGGCGCTGCCAGCAGCAGGCTGCCTGTGTTTGTCCCTGAGGCAGCGCCAGCGCCCTTGCTGCTGTGCCCAGGCTACAGCCTGGGGCCCCGCCCCTGCCATCTCGGAGCTCCAGGGTGCGTGTGGGCTCCGGCAGCGCTGATGCTGCTCTCTGCACCCCACTGCGGAGGTGTGAGATGGAGTCCGTCCCCCCACACCCAAGCCTTCGGGTAACTCACCAGAGTTGAGTGGTGGCGCTTGAGACCAAATGGCTACACCTGTAAGGTTTGCTGTCTTGTTTGACCTGTACAGAAAACCCAGAGCAGGGGGGAGCTCCTACCAGGTCCCTCACAGGCACAGAGTGCAGGCTGGGATCTGGAGGGAAGTCCTGCAGAGTGGACCTTATGTGGGGACTGTTCCAACTTCAAGGTTCTTTCTCTGGTCATCATTTAACGAATAGCCCATCTAATAACTTGTGCACCTTATCAGGTGCTAAGTTTGCACCCGGCGCTTGTTAAGCACCTTGCTTGGATGCATCCATCTTCCTGCAGCCCCCTGCAGTCAGTGGCCGTGGTTCGCCTGCTCTGCTTTGCAGGTGGGAAGTGGGAAGGCTTAGACCACAGACGTGACTCGTGCTGGGCAGAGCCGGGATTCTGCATGCAAGGGTTGTCAGCTTCAAGCGGGCACGCGGAGCCACCAGGAGCCACTGCCCACTGCAGAAAGCTTCTGACTAAGACCCTGTTCCACCCTCAGCGTGCACAGCCCAGCACCGCTGTCTCCCTGGGTAAGCCCATGCTCCGTGTCCATCCCACTTCTGATGGAAGATACAAAATGTCTGGAAGTCTCAGGGTCAGCTTGGTGCCCTCACCAGTTGGAAGAAGTCTGGACGGGGCCTGGGCGTTGGAGGCTGTGCCTCTCCCGTGAGCTCCTCCTCTGCCCCTGCAGCGTGGCTCCCAGCCCTATGGGAAGTGCTTGTGTTTGTGGCAAAGCACGGGCTGGGAGAGGAGCAATGGAACCCAGCCACTGGAGGTGCTGCTGTTGACCCCCTCAACTGTACCTCTTCCCCACACAGCATTTCCTGGAGGGAAATGCTTACATTAATGTGAGCATCAGGGGCAGCCAGGCTGGAGGGAGCGGGGATCCGTGGGGGCCTGAAGAGGCTGTCACTGGCCACGCCCATCCTGAGGGGTTCCAGCTGCTGGTGTGAGAGCCCTAGAAACCTAAGCCCCTGCTAGTGTTGGGTGGGGAAAGGTAGCCTGGCTGGCCTGCAGGGTGGGCAGAGGACAGGCCCAGCGGGGGTGCCCTCTGTGAATAGAGCCTCAGCACGTGGTCCTTTCACTCTTCCATGACCTGGAGTCACTGTTCTCAGAAGATGGCTCTCTCCCTATAGGTGGCCCCTCCCGTCTGTATTCTGTACCCTCAGGCCCTGGGAGAGGGGGTGAGTGCACACATGCATGCAAAGGCACCACAGGTTGGCAGCGCCATCAGCCAATCATCGCCGCCGCCTCAGAAAGCCCAAGAGATTTCGGTTTCATTTCTCTTCCTGTTACGGCACCCTCCCTTTGTCCTGTTTCCTGCTGAGGCACAAATTTGTCTTTAAAGCCAAGATACTGGCTCCGCCCTAACCACAGAACATGAAGAGGGGTGGAAATTAATAGTCATTTCTTTCCACACAGCCCAGACATCTAAAGTCCCAGGCCATGCAGCAGAGAGGCAGCCCCTCAGTCTGTTCTCTATGACCCAGTCCAGCTCAGAGGTGCTCCTGAGAGTGGGACGGTGATGTTTACAGCAGGGTTGCGGCCCTCTGCCTGGCCTGGCTGCAGATAATTTCTTAGACCCTTTCCTCATAAGAATGGCTGTGTTTGCTGTATGCTTACTGTGTACTAGGCAGAAGGCTGATGCCTTTTTCTATAATCCCATGAAGCAGGAAGTGGTGCAGTCTTTACTGAGAAAAGGAAGTAGACCAGTGAGCCGGGACTGAGCCTGGCCCTGTCCACAGAGCCCCCAGCCAAGCCCTTGCCCCACACGGTCAGCCCTGCAAGCTGGGTCTGCCTCGGAAGCTGTGGTAACCACGTAGTACTGTCCTTGGGTCAGAGATCAATCTTCCTGGGGGCGTCATCAATTCAATTTTTTTTTCCAATACCAAGGATCAAACTCAGGACCTTGTGCTTGTCAGGCAGGTGCTTTTGCCGCTGAGCTGTCTTATTTCCCTGGCCCTCCAATATTTTTCTTATGCATTTGTGGTTTGTGTTGGTTAAAAACTTACGTTTTCTTAGCCCAGTGTTTCACAGCCTGAGCACTGTGTGTTTTTTGTTTGTTTTTATTGTGTGTACTTTAAGCCTGATAACACACCACTGTGGGGGCTGTCCTAGGCATTGGGGGTTTTAGCAACATCTCTGGCCTTCACCAGATAGATGCTGAGAGCACCTACCTATCCCCAGGGTGACAACCCAAAAATGTCACCAGACTTTGACAGGTGGCCCTGCAGGGGAAGGAAAGCAGTCCCTAGTTAAAAACCCCTGCCTTAGTGGATGTAATCCCACATGCCTGTAATCCCAGCACTCTGGGAGGCCGAGGCAGGAAGATCCCAAGTTTTAGTCTGGCTTTGTCAACTTAGACCCTGTCTCAAAATAAAAGAGGAAGCACTAAGATGGTGTGTGGTAAGCAGCTGAGGGGTCTTTCTGAGAGTTGCTGTCCAGATGCTGGAATATAAAAATGTGAGCAAGACAAGAAAGAAGGAGGTGGGTTCCCTAGACCCAGGAAGGATCTGAGGTGTGAATCGAAGCCTGCAGAGAGGGAAGAGAGAAGCTTTAATGAAGACGGAGGAGGTAGCCAGTGGCGCCTTCTCCCTGAGATGGGACTCACTGTGTGCAAGGAGCGGTTCAAACCGCTTGGTGACTGCTAGCAACCCCGAGGCCTCCACCGAGACACACAGCAGTGGAGGGGAACAGTGGACATGAACTGTATTGGCTGGCCATGAGGGCCAAGGGCACTTCCGGGTTTGTCTCTGCTGTCACTGGTGGACAGCGTGTGGAGATGTAGTCCCAATCTCTGTTGACTTATCCCAGCAGCCAGCAGAAGCTTTTTGGTGGGGTAGGGGACGAGACGAGCCCAGTGAGCCTGCACCTTCTGGTTGAGACCAGGCTCACCCAGCCTGTAGCCATCAGCACACACCTGTGGGCCCCAGCCCAGTTGAGAGCTGCCAGAGGGAGCCGGCAGCTCCGAGTTCTGAGCTCAGCCAGCCTTTCCAAGATGGCCCCTGGCCAATAACAAATGCTGGGGGTTCGTGGGGACAAAAGAACCCTTCTGCACTGTGAGTCGGAGTGTAGACTGGTACAGCCACTGTGGAAAGTCAGCGTAGCGGTTCCTTAGAAATCCAGGATTGGAGGTCTCATTTGGCTTAGCTATTCGGCTTCTCCCCTTCTGGGTATCTTCCCAGAAAAATTAAAAACATCATACCACAGAAACATATGTGCACCCATGTTCATAGCAGCACAGTTTGTTAGAGTGACATCTAAAAACAACCTAAATGCCCATGACTGAGGAATGGAGAAAGATACAATCTTTTTATACAGTGGAGTATTACTCAGCCACAAAGAAGGGTAACTTGGAGGCTTAGATAGGTACACGAATGCAGCTAGAGACCGTGTTCACGAGTGAAGTAAACCAGATGCACGTGTGTAGACATCGTACTGTCTTCCTAGTGTGAGAAGCTGAAAGAGTAGATATGATCCCAAGTGCACAACAGACATTGTAAAATGCGAAGAGACTTCAAAAGGAAAGAGAAACTGGGAGCGGGGAATGGAGGAAAAGGAAGAGGCAAGACAATTACACACAAGATCGGTAAGGCAGGTGTACTACTAATTTCTCTTATTCGTTGAAAAGAAAGGTTGGCGCTAATATTGTTTGGACAATTAAATGTCAATATCTTTACTCTGAGTAACTAATTTAAAGATAACAATATGCGATATATTAACCACCATTACCCTCCTAATATTTTTGAAATTTTGGGTTTTTTTCTCATTAAAATAAAAAAGGACCTGGGTTTTGGTCAGTACAAAGTAAAGGCCATGTGTTCTATCCCCAGGACTCGGGGGAGGGGAAGGAGAAGTCAGGACAAGCAGTGCAGCCCTGTGGCTCCCGCGGGGAATTCGATTTAGGTGCCGGAGGCATGTGCTTGACCCATGTGCCAGGGCCTCCTCCGTGCTGGCTGAGTCCTTCTGGGCGTCAGAGGGACATTAACTTTTTCTGGGGCTCGTCCTACTGATGTAGCAGTTAGTTCCCCAATGAGCCCTGCCCCTTGCTCTGTGGCTGAGGGCAGCGTTGCTGATGGAACCAACTAGCTCTATGAAAACACTGAGATGACGGAAGCCTCGAGGCCGGGAAGCCCGGATCCCGCTCTTCTCCTTACTGCCACTAGAGGGCAGCCGTGGACTCTGGTTGGAGCCTGGCTCCAGGCAGTGCTGCCACCTCGGGACCGCCGGGAGGGGGCGTCTTCCTGACGTGTTCAGGGGGTTGGGACCCAGCTGCGGCTGCTGGACTGACTTGGCTGTAGGGAGGCTCCGGAAGGGAGCTTGATCCCCCTGCGTGACCCAGTCAGCGGCTCTGACCTCCCCAGGACCGAGCACCTGGGCATCTGCCAGAAAGGTGAACGTGCTCCAGCTCCCCTCCCTCCCCCGTCTACTCCCCCCCCATCGTGGGCAAGGGGCCATCTGTCCCTGGTTTTTTTCCCCTTCTGCCTACACTTGGTTTGTTGCTCAGGGTTGGGGTGAGCTTGGACGGTGTGTATTGAACAGGTGGCTGTATATTTTATGATTTAAACTTTTTTGAGATTACTAAAGCAACATGCACACACACCAATCCCCAGAGAAGGGCGTGACTGTTTCCTAAGGGCCAGGCTGTGTGTGTGTGTGTGTGTGTGTGTGTGTGTGTGTGTGTGTGTGTGCGTGTGCGCGCGCACGCGCACGCACACTTCACACAGGCCTGCTTTGCCTTGCAGCGAGGTGATGTGATGAGCTGGAAAGTGTGGGATACCCTAGAAATCCCAGCCTGCCCTTGGATCGGAGCCCCAGAGGTGCGTTCCCGGCCATAAGTTGTCCTCATCAGCTGCTGTTGGTGCTGGGTGGGGGAGGGCGGGAGACAGGTCGTTCTCGAGAGCGCACCAGCGCCACACTGGCGCAGCCATGATCAGAAGCCTGCCCTGTGCCGTGCTGTGCTTCGGGACACTAGGAGACCGTGAAGGTCTGCGCGACCTCTCTGTCCGTGGTACCCCTTATTTCTCCTCTGCCACCTTGGCCTTTCCCTATGGCCCACATCCACTTCACCAGCAAGGGCATCTGGCCCCTGCGCATGCAGCCTTTTCCGGGGCCGGCGCAGAGTAGAGACGTTTCCATTTTAGAAACAGATGGCTTGGGTCTGTGGCTGACCTAAACAACTTGATAACCATATGACCTTACCCGACCTTGTCTCTTGACTCAGCCAAGAGGCTGAGGAGACCTGCCAGCTGGCTGTGCTCTTCTGGGTCCCTGACTGGAAACCTGTCGTGTACAGTGCCAGCTCTGAAATGGGGACTCCCGGGTATGGTCACATGCACCAGGGCTGTTTAGGATCCATTCAGTTTGTTACTGTCTGTTCCAAAGCAAACCAGCTCTTCTAAAGCACACTTCTGAAGCACCTACTCTGTGCATAACACTGAGCACCAGGGGAATTGGCAGCATGGCTACTACAACAGACTGTGGGCTCCCTACTCGTAGGGCAGGGGAGACAGTCACTGTTGGTCTCTTCGTTTACAAGTGTCTGTCCACTCCCGGGTGGGAACAGGGCTGGCCCAGCGCCCAGTATGTAGGTGGCACTTTGTAAAGACTTAGCGATCGAATGCAGAGAATTCGGTGTTTGGTGGCAGGAGGTGGAAGTGTGAGCACGCTAGCTGGGTAGATGGGTGTCATCTTTCTCAGGGTTAAAAGCGTCAGTCTGGACGCTGGCTGCCTACATCCTGGGCAGACGATGGCCCAGAAAAGGGAGTGCCTTCCTGGCTTCAGTTTCCCCATTGGAAAAAGGGCATTTGTTGACTTTTTATGGTGCTGGGGCCTCAGGACTCCTGGGCCTCATGTACGCTGGGCAAGTGCTCCCGACAGCCCCTCCCCAGCATGGTGCTGATTTCTTGAGGGCCTGCAGTGAGCCATGTGTGTGTCCCTGCTGTGGTCATGGCCTCACTTGCCTTGTCACACATGATGATGATGGAATAGGATGAAGGGCTTAAGAAAATGTGCTCCACCGCCCACTGTGGGTCAGGGGACCCAAGGGACTTGCCACGCCCTTCAGTGTTCCAAGTGGAGGCCTCCCTGAGACCAGCTGTCACTGCACCTCTGCCTGCCTGTCCCATCTCTCTGTCTTTGTCTATATCTCTGTCTACGTCTGTGTGTATGTCTCTCTGTCTTTCTAGCTTTCTGTCTGTCTGTTGGTCTCTCTCACACGTGTGCATGCTCTCTCATCTCTATCTCTGTCCCTCTCTGTCTCTCTTTGTGTCTGTTTCTCTCTCTGTTTGTCTCTCTTTCTCTCTGTCTCTGTCTGTCTATCTGTCTGTGTGTGTGTGTGTGTTCCTGGCCAGTCAAGCTTTACTTGAGCTAGAATCCACAGCTTCCTGGCTTCTCCCCACATACCCCATTTCTGGACCAGGGTTTGCTTGAGGCCCTGTCTGGATATTGTTAAAAGTGGGCAGCTTGGTTTGGAAAGGTCAGCAGGCAAGACAAGAACAAAGAGATTTTTCAAGCTGGCCACTTACCGGGCAGCCAGAAATGGCTTGGAAAAGCCCAGGCTCTACCTGGCACAGACAGCTTTAGGCCTGGGCTGGCACTGCCAGGCCTGGTGACCATCTGGGGTATGTGAGAAGCCTACCTGGGTTCTCAGAGGGGTAAACTGAGGCAGGGGTTATTCCCAACAGTGCAGAAGAGGGTGACTTTGGCTGGGGCCCCAACCTCCTTTATGCAGCCCTGGCTAAGGAAACCTCTGAGTGGGCTTTCCCTTGGGGACATTCAGTAAAAATCGGGATTTACTCACAGCATGTCTGAGGGTGATGATTTGTTTTGCTAAATAATTCCAGGGAGTTTATTCAGATGACAAAAATCCCTCGGAGGTGCAGCTGGGGCCCAGAGCCAGCTTTCCTTCCAAACCCAGGAGAGGCTGGCCACAGGTCCAGGAGATGCTGATACGCAGTCCAGAGGACAGACCTGGCAGTGTGGGAGGAGAGGCCACGGTCACTGCTGGCTCCAGCACCCTGGCAGCCTCGGCCTGGCTACTGAGGCGGGGGCTGGCAGGTGGCCCAGAGAGTGGAAAATCACCCCAGGTCCTGCAAGCCGCCTGCCTCCTCTTGCTTCCCCGGTGCTCGGGGTCTGCGTGTCAGTGTCCTCTGTCCTGGAGATGCCATGGTTGATGGGGCCTGGCCTGTGGCTGCCTGCCCAACTCTGGGTCCTTCCTGCAGCCGAGGCCATAGTGGGACTGAGTTGTTCTGTGGGGGCCCACCCCTGTCCTGGCTCTGTCCCTCTGCCAGGCACTCCTGTTCTTAGGCTTCCTGTAGGCTGAGGCTGGCAGGGACAGATGGACATGAAGCAGGACCTAGCGGAACCTCCTGCAAAATAATGCCCGTTAACTCATCAGGAATGTGATCCTTAGGATGCAGGCTAGAAGCAGAAGGGTAGTGACACTGGGCGAGCCTCCGCCACATGCCTGAGTGGGCAGGGACCTCCCCACTGCCCTCCTGACAGCTGTGAGGGGCCGAGGAGGCTTCCCACAGGCAGGAGCCTGGCACTTAGACACCTGTGCTCCAGACCTGGGGTCTCTTGTGAACCTGGCTTCTTAGATGGGGACTAAAGGATGCTGTGGGTCACCTGAGTCAGTCAGTGGTTCTTAAACTCAGTGTCTGTTGGAACCTCCAGCCACTCAGTAAGTAAGACCCAGCTTGCTGGGCTCAACCTGAGTGTCTGATCCAGTAGGTCTGGAGTTCATTTCCAACAAGTGTCCTTCCAACAAATTCCTAGAATTCTGATGCTGCTAGTCCAAGGACTATAATTTAAGGACCTGTAGTCTGAGCCCTTTTCCCAGAGTGTGAGCTGTGTCCCTCTAGTGACACCCATGCTGACTTGTGTTCTTGGTGATACCATTGAGATGGGACCCAGGGCAGGGTACATGCTCAGTGACAGCCCTACCACTGGATCCACACTCCCTCTGTCTTTCTTTATCTTGAAACAGGTTCTTGCTGGTTCCCCAGGCTGGGCTCAAACTAGGTATTCTCCTGCCTCAGCCTTCTCAGTAGCTGGGATTACAAGTCTCTACTGCCATGCTCAGCCACAAACTTAAAAAAAATACTCTTATTTAGTATCTGTTGGTAGAAAAATAACTAGCATAACAAACCTATGATTTCCAGTGAGAAACCTACTGAAGCAGAAAGAAGGTATAAACAAAAGAATCACATAATAATCCTAGTAATAATAATAGTAATACTGGTTCCATCTGTCCCGCACCAGTAGTGGAAAAGCTGAACAATGAATGCAACAGAAGCCGGGAGACCTGAGCTGGATGGAGCGCTCATTGCCGAGGAGAGAACAGGCGCCCCTGCTTCCCTAGGCCACGGGCCCATTAGTGGCTGGGCCTGTGCTGTCCCTGGAGCCTCGGGCTGCCTGTCCTGCAGGCTCTTTGGAACACTGGGCTGGCTTGGGGGAGTTGTGATCTGGCCCTAACCCAGGGATCATGGTCTCCATTCTCAGCCCTGGAAGTGAGTCTGCTCTGGGCATAGTGTCACTTGCATGTGCTTAGCCTCTTGTCTGAACCAGAGTGCCAGTGAAGGCCCAGGCCTTGCTTGTCCTTCCGTGGCTCCTGGCCCCAGAGCTCGAGGGTCCTGAGTGCATGGGGGAGGAGGGAGCAGGTGCGAAGGTCAGGCCTGCTATGGAAAATAACCTCTGTTTTATGTGCAAGACAAGTGTGTGAAAAGAACAGGGCTCAGTGGAAGGTGTGTTTCTCCTTGGGTCACATTGTAGCACCCCAGAAATTGTCAGTGCCCAGAGCATGATTGAAACAACAATCTTGGATGGCACAGTCACTGGGCCAGTCTTGGGGCTGGTGCGGGACCTGCAGTGAGGATGGACTCCAGCGTGGGCTCGCACAGCACATGATGTGCAGAAATGATGCTGACTCCACCTGGGAAGTCCAGCCCAGCCCAAGACACTTGGGCCAGAGTGGCACCTGTTTGCAGGACCAGCCTTGGTGTCCTTGTGGGGGTCAGCCAGAAGCCTGCTGCTGGGGGCGTGGGGGAAGCGGAGCACCCTCCTTTCTGCTTGTTGGTGTTGGGGCCTTGAGGCTACCACTTGGCCTTCTGCCCTAATGATTGAAGATACACAGAGAAAACTCCAGGACACAGGTTTCCCTGTGGCTCTGCCGGCCCAAGGGTGTCTTCATGGGAGTGGGGCCGATAATGACCCCACTTCTGCCTCCCTCCCTCTCTCCAGGAATATTGTGAAGGCCATGAGGGAGCTCCGTGAGGTTCTACGGACCGTGGAGACCAAAGCCACGCAGAACTTCAAAGTGGTAATGTGGCTGCCGGCCATCCTGTGCCAGACTTATTCCGGGGCCAGTCTACGGCAGGCGACTCCGAGCCCAGGGTGGCAGTGTGCTCCGGGTGCAGTGTCCGCCCTTGCTGTTCTGGCAGACGTGGCTCCTCCCTCTAGGTCACTTCCCTGCTCAGCCTGGATGCACCACTTGGAGAGCACCTCCCCTTGAGGCAGTGACGCTCTCCCATAGGTTCAGGGATGTGACTCGGTGCCAGTGCCTCTCACAAGTGTGAGGCCCAGGCTGGATCCTCAGGCCCCCTCGCGCCTTGATGCCACCCCTCTGAGAGCAAAACTGCCATGGCGGGCTGGTGTTGCTGTGTCCCCGATTTGTTTGTGATCCTAGGGAGCTCTGTCACCCTCCTTCGCAGCCACCACAGGTGCTGCATATCTGGTCAGCTGTCAGCACTCCAAGTCCTGCCCGCCCCCCTGTATGGGCCTACAGGGCACTCAGAGTTGGGGAGGGGGTACACACCCCTTATCTAGGAGAGCAGAGGCAGAAGAAAGGAGGGAGAGCTATGGGAAGGGACGGGCGCCTCAGTGCTGGACTCCTGCAGAGCGGCCCCAGGGAGCCTTGGGTGCCCACTAGGGGCTGGCTGGGGGCGGCTTTAGGGTGTGTGGCTGACTCCTCCCCTTTGCAGATGGCTGCCACGCACCTGGCAGGGGTCCTGCTGCACTCACTGAGTGAGGAATGCTACTGGAGCCCCCTGTCCCACCCCCTGCCCGAGTTCATGAGCAAGGAAGACAGTGCCTTTGTCACACAGGCCCTGCGCAAGCCTCACCTCTACGAAGGCGACAAGTGAGTTCCGCCCACCCTGTTGCACAGGTCCGTCACATGATGTGTGTGGCTCCTGAAGTCTGCCCGCACTCTTACTGGGCAGGGTCTCCTGTGGGCCCTGGGGAGACTCCAGTAAGGCAGCCAGAGGCTCTGCAGAGACCTGTTTGGCGCTTCCGTTTTCGTTGGTACCTACGGTCTCGGGGGTCCCTTGCCAGCTGGCACAGACTGAGAACCTATTTGGCGTGCTATGCCCTCGCCCTGCAGCATCACGTGCTGCTCTGGGCAGGAAGGGCTCCTTTTTCCCCAGGGGCATCTGTGGGCTTTAGGGCCAGTCAAGGAGCTGCCCGTGATGCCCGTGAATTATGCACGAGTGGGTAGGCTTACCAGGCCACGGGTGCTGCTGCTGCTGCTGCAGGTGGACTGGAGCCCAGCTGCATTTGCCTTTCAGTCTCTACTGCCCAAAGGATAACATCGAGGAGGCCCTGCTGCTGCTGCTCATCAGCGAGTCCATGGTAAGCCCAGGGCACCTGTGCGAGCCTGTGCCTGAGCCCCAGCCTCCTTGTCCTGGGCAAGCTCTGTTCCACGGAGGCCCAGAGTCCAAGTTCCTTGGCTCTGCTTGCCTGGCTCGTCAGGCGGTGGCATGGCTGCATGGGCTGCATTCAGGGACTGAGTGCGTGATCCCCTCTTCTGGGGTTGTTGCGAGAGATGTCTGCATTCGACCCCTGCACTGGGCGCTGTGCCAGGCACACGAGCAGCAGGTAGGGCTGTGAGGAGCACGCACATGGGAAGCAGGAGGCTGGGCTTCAGGCTATCTAAGGGCTGGTGACGACTCCTTCAATCCTTTTGAGCCTTAGCTTCCTCCCTGTGAGATGATGGCAGGTGTGCTGATGCACACCTGTAACCCAGCACTGCATGTGCAGCACCAGGTGGCCAACGCAGGGAGATCCCTGTGAGTCCAAGGTCAGCCTGGGCTGCAGAGTGAGTCCTGGTCTCAAAACAAAACAAACAAAAAAAGGTGAAAGTAACCTACAGAGGTAAGTGTGGACAGAATTCATACGTACATTCCTGCTACGATTACTGGTGATGTGCATTGTACCTGACCCTGGCCTAGATGTCAGAGGTGCCGCTGTCCTTGTCGAGCCTACACGCTAGTGAAGGAGGTGGCCCTAAATTAATAATGACCTCAGCGTCTAGGACATTGTTCGTGCACGTGTGAAAGCACGTACATGCACGCTGTCAAATAATGCAGGGGAAAGGAGAAGGCGTGCTGGACGGAGCACGCTGCGAAGTTCTCTGCAGACTTTGTCACGCAGCCTGCTCGCCACTCCCTGGGCAGGGGAGAAGGGCAACGGCACTGCAGTGCTTGGAGGCTCTGTTGGGAGAATGTGGCATGGCTGGCGCATCCAGCAAGTAGGGAGATAAAGGATGGACAGGTGCAGGGAGGAGCTGCAGGGACTGGAGAAGCCAAGCATGGAGGCGCATGACCGTGGCCGGCTCCACACCTCCCGCTGAGGGGCCCATCAGTGCTGGTGAGCTGGGCCCACTGGCATAAGATGAATCTTCTGAGCCCATGCATCTGAGGAGTGGAGGTTAAGAGGAAGGCCCATAGGCTGGATGCCTGGGCAACCAGAAATGAGTGTTCTTTTGGCCAGATGTCAGAGAGTGTTCCTGGACATCTGGGCTGGTGGCTTGGGCTTCCGGGGGATGTCAGGGCTTATTTAGAGGACTGTGGTGGGAACACTGCTGCTGACTCCTCAGGGATCCCGGCCGTGGATGGGGAGGATGCTTGGCCCTGGGGTGTAGAGACTGCATCAGCCAGCCTGGTCCACTGCAGGTCGGGGGGGTTCTGCAGTGAGGGCTTGGGTATTTGGAGCTCAGTTGCCAGCTGGACGTATCATGGCACTGGTGTCACTTTCCTGTGCTGCGGAGTATAGTGTAATTCACAGGTAGAAGGGTGTGGTGACAGTAGGACCATTTCTGAGGTCCCTTCTCTGCCAGGGACCCAGCCGGCCACCTCACATAGGTATTGAGTCCTGTGAAGTGACCAGGTTTTAGTTGTTCATAGCCCACAGCCACCACAGGTGGTAGTTTCCTTTAGTACCAATAGGGTCCCATCTTTCTTGTTATTTTTTGGAACAGGTCTTGCCATGTAGCTCAGGCTACCTTGGACTCTGGGCAGTCCTGCCGTGGTCAGAGTGCTGGGACTTCAGGCATGTGCCCCGTTCTGGTCCCCATCTGTCCCACTCCACAGATGAGGCTAGCAAGGCCCAGGACAAGTGCCCATCTTGGTCACAACGCCAACCACACCCACTCCCTCCATGCCCTTGAAAAGCACAGGCCATGGAACCTTTGCGCCTCACCACCTGCCCCAGTTCCTGCTTTTCTCATTCTTGAAAGGGCCACAGACGTAGTTAGGTAGTCCAAGTGGCTGATGCTTTTCTCCTTGGTAGGGGCTGAGTCCTCCTGAGTCGTTTTGGAGGCCTCCGTTGGATGAGGGACAAGGCCACCCTTCAGGTGCCATTCCTTCCCATCGTGGTCCCCACCCCACTGCAGTGCTCAGAACAGAGAACGGCCTGTTCCTGCAGTGGGGAATGTTAGGTGTGGGCCTTCCCTCCAAGCAGCGATTCCCCATTTGTAGTAGGGGGCGTGGCGGGCCAGCCTGCCGAGGACCTGGGGTTCGGAGGCCCGGGGAGTCTGTGCTGCAGTGTCAGAGCAGGAGGCCTGCATTTCCACATGGTCACCTGGAGCAGACACGTGGGCTGCCTTGGCCAGACACAGCCTGTGCACCCCGTGGGGAGGACATTCGTAGGGCTTAGCTTTGGTGTTTCCTCCATGGAGGCGCCTCTTGGTGCCCAGGTTTCCCCTGTCTTCTTTTTACATTTAGATGCCCCTTCAGTTGCTCCTAATCAGCCAGAGGACCAGGGTTAGGCTCCGTGAGTCCAGTTCCCCTCCCTGCTCCCGCTCTTTCTGCCCACTGAGCCCCCACACCCCACACACCCTCCAGAGAGGTCCGTAAAGTGGCAGTTGGCAGCCTCAGCCCGGCCTGGATTCGCCTAATGCTGTGGGACTCCTCGTGCTGCAGTAAGGGTGACTCCTGCAGAGCCTGCCCGTAATCCCCGTGGCCCCTAGCTCTAGGAGCAGAGTGGTTCCACAAACCACATTCGTGGGCTTCTTAGTTTGCCACTTGGATCTCAGGCTAGCCATATGGGGTCCAGGTGTGGGGCTAGGGCCTTGGGTGTGGCTTTTGTTACACATTGTATGGTCACTATGGATGAGGGAGGCCTTGTCCTTTAAGAGATAAATGGAAGTTGTTAATAACCTTCATGGGAATGCACAGGACGAGGAAACTGGTGGAAGATTTGTGTGTTGGACTTGGTTTTGAGTCTTTGTGACTAAAAGAGCATTTTAAAATCCGTGGGGGGGCAGGGAGATAGTTGAGTGGTCCCTAAGGACCTATCTGGCAAAAGCAAGGACCCAGGTTCAATCCCTGGAACCGAATGCCATGCTGATCACCAAAACCAGGCTTGGTGGCACACGCCTATGATCCCAGCACTGGGGAGGCTGAGACAGGAGGATCATTATGAGTCCAAGCTGCATAGGAAGACCCTGTACCAAATAAGTAAATAAATAACTATTAAAAATCCACAGTCCATCCACCCACCCACCCCCAACAGCTTGTCCATTCCTCTGTCCATCTACCCTCCCACTGCCCCCACACACAATCTTATTCCAGCAGCTGTCCCTACTGGCTCATGCCAAGCCCTGTAGATAGCAGTGATAAGCAGCCTTTGTCCCCAGTATGCACCTAGTGCCCAGGGCCATGGAAGAAATCCTGGGCTCTGAATCAGAAGTACCCCAAACTGCATACCTCAGAGGCAAATTCTAGTTTCTGAAAAGACTATATTGTAAGCCAGCCTGATTTTCTGACAGCCAGGGAGCCGGAAGCTAGAGGAATCTTCATCGCTTCCAAAATACTGATCCAGTGCTCAAAATACATGCTAAAGCAAACTGGATCCTTGGGCCCTTGTTTCAGCAGGGGAAGGAACTACTGCTGGTGTCAGGTGCTTGGAAAGGATGCAGAGGCCTGGTATGCAGTGAGGGCGGGCTGAGGGGAGCGTTCCTGGGACTGGGGTCAACAGGCTAATGCACACTGCGCTATGCCCCGTGCTGGGCATCTGGACACTTGAATCTTAAATTTGTCATTCAGAACTTATACGGGCTGGTCACCCACTGTATGTCTTTGGGCTTTGATTTTCTCATCTGTAAAATGGGGCAAAGGAGACTCAATCATTTTCAAAACATTTAAGCTCTAGCTAGTTGGGAGATTGAAAGAGCCATTCAGTTTTTTTGGTTGATTAGATTTCATTTATTTTTATGATACTAGGGGTTGAATACAGAGCCCTTGCCTACCTACACCCCCAGCCTTTTCTTTCTTTTTTTTTTTTTTAAAGACAGGATCTCTCCATAAGTTGTTAAACTACCCAGGTTGGGCCCAGGTTGTGATCCTCTTGTCTCAGCCTCCACGGTGCTGGAATTACAAGCAGGCACCACCATAGCCTGCATGTTATTTTGCATTTTTAAAGGATTTCCAGGGCTTGCTTTCATCTGGGACTCAGCAGATAAAGGTATCGTTCTGGCTTGCAGTTTCTAGTCTATCTTGACACACAGCCCCACTCTGCCAAAGGCGGTGCTGGTGACACAGGGCTACTGCCACTGCAGTGCCAGTGTGGAGCTGCTTGGCTTTGCGCACTCAGCTCCAGCACCAGTGGGAGTGGGGAGGTCTGCCAGCAAGGCCCACAGAAAGCAGGAGCAGAGCCCGGAGCGTCGCCCTTGGGGAGGGGCGGCCCTGCGCACAGATGCTGCGGGGCCTCCTGTCCGGAGTGATCGTTGGCTGTCGGCAGCAGCCTGGCCAGTGGAGAGGCTGCCTAAGACAGCTGAACAAGGCTCTTCTCAGGTGTGTTGCCGGAAGAGCCTGCCCTTTGTGGAGAAGTAGCGCCCAAGGCCTGGCTGGGGACGCCTGGTCTGACTCTCGCTTTGGTGTTTGTGAAGCGGAGCTGCCCAGAGCCTCTGAGCACTTCCCTGGAGGCACAGGAGCTGGGCTGACATCAGAGCGCACCAGTTCTACCCTGGGCCTCGGCCCCATCTGCGCATTGGTCCTCTTTACCCCGCATATGTGCACAGGCCTTGCTTAGACTCCCCACCTTCCGACTGGGGGGCAGCAGACTAGACTGAGAATGGTGTGATGCGTGCTCAGAAATGCCCCCTTTCCTTCCTTTCAGGCAGACCCCTGTTTGGTGCAGGGCTGGGGATAAGAGGATAAAGCGCTGGGCACTCGTAGTGGTCAGTGCTGGCTGAGCCCTGCAGCCAGGAAGGGTGGGAGCCAGGCCTGCAGCCGGCCGGGTCACAAGGAGTGAGGCAGGGAGCCAGGAGGCCACTGGGGCACAGGCACGCAGCAGGCCGCACGCTGGCGCTGGCATCAGAGGCTCGCCTGGCTCTTTGGGGCCCTGTGGGAGGCCATCCGCCTTCAGGGCTCAGTGTCCTCTTGCAGCAGGAGAGGTTTGGTGTTCATCTGAGCCCCTCTTTGGGGTTATGTGAGGGAGTCAGGGCAGTGGGCTTGCACACTCGGCTCCGGGCAGCCACCAGCACACGCCCACCCAGCTCCCTGTGCCCCGGGGGCCGAGAACACAGCCCTGCTTGCCTCACAGATACTTGTCGGAGGAGCAGAGTGTGGCCTGCAGTTACGGCCTCATCAGCCCACGCAGTTGGGGTCATTTACTCACCCCCAACCAAGTCAGAGGAGGCCATTCGTCAAAGGAAAGACGCTTTGTTCCGAGCTGGCTCTGAGGAGAGGGTGGGCCTCATTTGCCTCTGGTCCCCACCTTACCTGTCCAGGGCTTGGTAGTGTCTCTCAGAGCAAGTAGCATGGGGAAGGGGACACAGTGAGATAGCACATCCCAGACTGGCGTGCTCCGAGAGCACTGACCTCTGGGTCTGGCGCCTACTCATCTCACGGACGGGAGGGAGCTGTGACCATGCCCAAGGATGGCACTTGTCTCTAAAGGACAACATAATCCCACTTCGGAAGTTCTCACCGTGCAGGGCTGGTCACACTGCTGGCAGTGCTGCACTGTGGGGTGACGAGGGTGGGGTGGGGTGGGGATGGAAATCGTTTCTCGGCTTCTCCTCTGAACCACAGAAGCTCAGGGTGAAAGCTTTTAGGAGATGCTGCAGAAGTCCCTGTAGAATGTCAGAGGGACAAAGGCTAGGAGCACAGCAGCAGCCTGGCTCCTACCTGGAGATAAATGTGGAGGTGATGGCAGCAAGTGCTAGGCAGAGAGGCAGGGAGAAACCTGGGGAGGGTGTGAGGGGGGAGGTGGAGAGGCTGCTTAGGGGCAACAGCGTCTTACTTTAAGGTGCCAGGTGGAGTCACGCGTCACCACAGCTGATCTGAGGCTTTCCTAGGGAAAGCGGGAACCTGAGGCTCTGGCAATAGAGATGGAAAAGGAAGTGGCTGAGACCGGCTCTAGAGGCTGCTGCCGGGAGCCTAGGGAGCCATGTGTCGGGGTGTCACGAGGGAACCAGGGAGGGGCCTGCTGGGAACCCTCCTTGTGCGAGCGCACTGCTTCCCGCTCCTGTGCGGCTCCAGTGCTGTTCCCCATGCCTTCTCCCTGCCCGGGTTGTGACCACTCACCCTGTTAACGTTGTTACATATAGAGGGAGGCCCAGAGACGACCTCAAGTGTTGCAAGATGGCCTTGCCCCAAAGCCACAGTAACCACTGGGCAAACCACTGCTCCTGGCTGTCCTCTGGGGGACCACCCTTCCCTCTTGGCACAGGTTCAACTTTGCATGAGGACCCCCAAGAATGTGCTTTCTCTGCTATCTGCCTGTGGGGCTGGTCGCCAGAAGGATTTACATCTGCGGTCCTCTCTGACCTAATTAATGCCTAGCTCTGAAAATCCACCCCTCCCTTGGGCTCAGGCACCTTCTGGGGCCTGGCCCCTTGCAGCCCAGCTCTGGAGTGGGTAGGGTGGGGAGAGCAGATTCCGCCCAGCCCAGAATCTTTCTCTGGGCGACACTTAGTCTGTCCTTATTGAGTAGTGAAGTTCTTGCAGGAGACTGTGTGAGGGCTTGGAGCCTGCAGCTGGCAGGGCCTTGTCACAAGGGCGGTTCACACCACAAGGGTGTGTGGGGCCTGGGTGTGCTCTGGTGAGAGGCACCCAGGCAGAGGGAACCCAGTGAGACCAAATTCAAGTCTTGGTGGCCAGAGGGAGCTTCAGCCTTCAGAAGGAGTTGGAACTTTGTCCCCAGGGCAGTGGTGACAGGACACTACTTGCTGTCCCTTCCCTGCACACGGCTGGTAGCACAGGAGGGGCCCAGCCAGGCTTCCCAACCTTTCCCTTGTGGACCCCTGGCTGTGCCCTTCCATCCTAATCTCATGCTGAGAAGTTGTAGGTCAGGTTCCCCTTGGGCAGACATCCCACCAGCCCCCTCCTGGGTCTCCCTGGGTTTCCCACCATCCTCCTCCCCCCTGCTTGGTGGCCCCTCCTGGTGTTGCTGGAGTGGGGAGGCTCCCACCTGGGGGTGCCAAGCTCTCCTCAGGATTTCTTCTCTTCCTCTTTTAGGTGTGCTTGTGGGTCCCCTCCCTACCCTGTCTGTCCTCCCCCATGAATCCCTGGCCAGCTCCTGTGGACCAGGCTGGCTCCAGTGCCCTGCCTTTGTGATTGCCTGGCATCCCCAGGACCTGCTCCTAGGCATGGCCTTCTCATGCCCATCCGTATCCGTAGTGGGTAGCCGGACCCCTTCCTCAGGTGCCCTCCGGAGCGAGTCACCTCCTGGAAGCAGGGAGGCTGCTTGGCTTCTGGAGGCCCCTAGGGGGTGCATGTCAGCTCTGCATGTTCCACGCACAGCCTGCTGGCTGTGGCTTTGCGTCTCCCAGCCGGACTAGAGGAGGGAGGGTAGGGTGAGGCTGTGAACCACAGCCTGCTGGAGGGGCCCGTGGCTCTGGCAAGTGGAGGCTGGGTCTCAGGCCCAGCAGCTCTTTCGCTTCTGTCCTTAGTAGGGAGGTCTGTGTGGTAAAACAGAGGTGGTCACAGAGGGAGCGCTGTGCTGGAGAGGAGAGAGGGGCAAGGAGAGAAGGAAGGGTGCTGGGCGCCTCTGCTGGAACATACTTCTGGAGCCCACACAGCCTTGAGTCAGCGGCTCATTTCAGACCCTCAAGCAACCAGAGGCTGCGTTTGGCCACAACTGGACCCATAGGCCCCCTCTGCCCTATGACCTCTGTTTGTGCTGTGTACTCCCACATGGCCCCATCACCTGTCCCTCTGCCCTCAGTCTCTCCTCCCTTTGCATGGCTAGGGCAGGAGAAGGGAAACACACTATAGACAACAGCTCCCTTCCCGTGCGTGAGCAGCGGAGCCCCCAGCCTGAAGGCTGCCTGTACGCTGTGGTTATGGAGAATTGCAAGCTCACAAGGAACATTCCAGAAGATGGCTGGTCTGTACTCCCCACCAGGGGCAGTGATGTGAAAGAGGCTGAGGGCCGGTTCCACATGAGAGGAGGCCAAGGCTTCCACAGCCCCACTTGCGAGGTGTGGTCCCATCTTCCCTGACTGCCTGGGAAAAGCTAAGCTGCTGTGGAGGATGCGGGTAGTTATTGTGGGCGAGAGCAGAGCAGAGCCGCTGAGTATCGTCAGTTGGCACATCTCTATGAAGGTGTATGGTTGCAGCAGTATTAAGGTGTTGCTATAGCTTTGAAATTTGACCAAGTCGCAAACTGAATTCCAGGATGTTGAGCCTGCGAGCTATTTCCTCACCCATCTGGGCCAAGGGTGCTGGGCTTCTCTCCTTGGAGATCCTGTTTCTGGGAGCACAGACACCTACCTGACTGGTGGCCACCTGTGCGGCCAGGCAGGTGGAAACCCTGCAGACACAGGCACCTGCTAATGTTTGGTCGGTCCTCTTTTTAGTGTTTTTGAAATAGAGTCTTGCTGTGTAGGCCAGGCTGGCCTCAGACTTGCAGTGGTCATCCTGTCTCAGCCTCTCAAGTGCTGGGATTGCAGGCAGAAGCCCCCACGCCCATGTCCTCTTTATCACACCTTGTTCTGCCCCTAGGCAACTCGGGATGTAGTGCTCAGCCGTGCACCGGAGCAGGAGGAAGACCGGAGGCTGAGCTTGCGGAACGCCGCGGCCATCTATGACCTCCTAAGCATCACACTGGCCAGACGGGGCCAGTACGTCATGCTCTCTGAGGTATGCCAGTGTCGGGCCAGGCACAAGGAGAATCAAAGGGGGCTGCCATCTGCCCCTCCCTTCCTGGCCCTGTGCCTCTTCCTGGCCCTGTGCCCTAGGCTGGCCCTTGCAGCCTCATTGATCAGCCCCACCGTGTCAAGGTTGTTGGGAGAAATATGTGAGTTCCTATGGGTGAAAGATGAGAATACCATCACGCAGGGAATGACAAATGTCCGCTGCTGTATTTATTGGATGTGTGCATGTAGAAAGCACCACCACAAGTTTGACTTTATTTGCTCCTGGCCATGGCCCCATGAAGCCATCCCTACTTAGTGGGAGCAGGAACCAAGGGCCAGGACAGCCAGGCTGAGAGGAAGCACTGATTCTCTCCCCCTCCCCAGTGCCTGGAGCGAGCCATGAAGTTTGCGTTCGGAGAATTTCACATCTGGTACCAAGTGGCCCTCTCCATGGTGGCATGTGGGAAGGTAAGGCCCAGGTGCTGGGATTCCCGCAGCCCCACCTCCCTGAGCAGGCGGGAACCCAGAACTGCCGCACGGCAGCAGCGGGTGTCTCCCCAGGAGCATGAAGGAGACACCGTGTGAGTGCACATGCACGTGTGTGCTGCATGTGTGCCGAGAGGCAGCTGTGAGCACAGGCACGTACTGGGGACACCAAGGTGCCCCTGCTGCACACTGCGGCTACAGCTGCATGGCTATGTTGGCCAAGGCAGGGCCCTTCTCTGTCACCGGCTATGGCTTTGTGAGGGCCTGCTTGTGAATTAGGTGCTCGCCTTGGGGAAAAGGGGAAGGGGGCACGCAGCAGCAGCCCGGGGGCGTGTTGAGGAAGAACTGCAGGGTGGATGTAGCACGGCCCGCCACAGGGAGCAAGGGGCACCGGGGCACCCTTCACTCTGTCCACCCGGCCCATCGGCCAGAACCCCTGTTTCCCTGAGGGCAGAACTGTCGCTTACATAAGTCTCTATTTTAGGCAGTGACATGAGAGGAAAACCTTTCCGGAGCTGAGTGCTGAGGGTGGTGGGCCTGAGGCTGTTCCAAGCACAGGAAATAAGGTGGCAAGAACTTGCAGGTGGCTCTGAGAGCTATAAATACCCAGAGCCCTCCCGTGGGGCTGAGGGAATCCCTCGCCCCCGGCCCATCTGTGCCCTGTTCCATTCCTGGCCCCACAGCCTTCTCTGAGGAGGGCCCTGCCCATGTGCTGGTGCCTCCTCTGCAAGTGGAAGGTGGCCAGCCAGCTCGGCCTGCGCAGTGGGCTCACCAGGCAGGCCCTGGCACATGTGGAGAGGCAGAGCACCATGGAGACTGGAGGCGCTGCCCACCCCTTCTGCTGGGCACTCGTCTCTCTAACCCTCCTGTCTCATGTGGGCCACCATCAGAGCACCTGAAGTCACAGCATGGGCTCCTCGCAGTCACCCGTCCTGTTAGAGTAAAGTGTCCCTTTATTGTGGGGTGCGGGGCGTCTTCCTGCCTCCACCAACACAGGAAGCACCTGTAATACCAGGGACCAGGAGTGGCCTGTGGCCACAGCAGTGGTTTGCAGCCCTCTATGGGTCCTGGACCTTCAGAAGAGCTAAAGAAAGCTGGAGACTCCTTGTCATAAAAGTACACTGCACATGGAAATTAGCTTTAATTTTCAAGGAAGGTTCTGGAGTCCCCCAGCTAAGCAAAAGGTATCATGGTCACCTAGGAGAGAGAGCCTCTTCCACCTCTTAAAGAGAAGCAGCAAGGCCCCGAGATCTGGACACAGCCTAGCTTCCTCCCAACATCCAGGGAACTGATGGCCCAGCCTGGCTTCTCCCAAGCCAGCAGGCTAAGGAAGCAGCTTACACAGACAGCTGAGCCTAGTGGCTTCTTCCTGCATGAAGGCGCTCAGGTGGAGACACTGGACCTGGCCCACCCATGTGCCTTGTGCAGCACAAGGTTCTGGAAACCCTCTCCACCTCCCACCAGGGGTCCAGCATAACACATTAGCCAGCTGGTGCCCAGGCAGCCCCCAGAGGGGTGTCCAGAGCTTGCCTTTGCCAAGAGCCCAAGGTGCAAATACAAGATCTGCACCTTCCAGAAGGTGAGGCTGGGCAGATACAAATATGCCTGGCCTTTCACCCTCTGGGAACAACAGATGCCTTCTATGGCATGATTTAGGTCTTCTCTTGGTCTCTATGCAGTACTTGCATTGGCTGTGTTGCTAGGTAACCAGCATGACAAGAAAAAAAAAAAAAAAAAGAACCAGAACCGGCTGCAGCGTCTGTTGAGTCCTCAGATGGCTCCTTCAGTAGCAGTATTTTCGGGCCAGTATTTCGGGTGTGGGCTGGAAGGGTAGGTGGAGAGGTCAGCCTGAGAATCCTGGGCTCAGAGGGCCAGGTCAGCTGCCCAAGGAGGCTGAGGTGCTGCCTAGGGCTTTCAGTGCGTACCCTGGAGTAGCATTACGGAAAAGGGTCCCCAGATAGCACTGCACACTGAGCACCCTGCGCAGGCACCCGTAGAGTCAGGTGTTTGCTGGCCTCCTCTGGGCCCCTCCTCCTATCCCTTGCCTTGTGAGGGAGCATTAGGGGATGGTGGCATTTGTCTTTGACTGCCAGCTGTCCTAGGGGTGAGAGCCATGGCTTTATCCCCCTTTCTACAGTGATGTCACACCCACTGGCTCAGGACTGCAGTTGGCCTCATGACCTAAAGTGTATTAGTCCTTTTTCTATTACTATAATAAAATACCTGAGACTGCAGATCTGTGGACCCCCAGAGTAGGGAATGGTTGCTAGGAGGCCTCCTGCCCTGGTCACAAGGCAGGTACATTTATAAGGAAAAGCAGGTTATTGAACCTGCAGGATTGTTATTCAGGGACTTGATGTGGCATGGGCTCTGCTGTAGTAGGGACCTTGTGTCAGATGTCATCCTGACGTGAGTATGTGCTAGTGGGAGAAGTCACACAGTGGGATGGAAAGCCAGAGGGGAGAGGCTTGCCTTGTTCTTATGGTAGTACTATTCTTATAGGCGTTTCCAGGATCCCATGAGAATTACATCCATCCCTGCCGAGGGCAGCGCTGCAGGGACCTGACCAGGTCCCCTTAGGCCCCAACTTTTATTTATTTATTTTATTTTTTGTCTTTTTGAGACAGGGTTTCACTATGCAGTTTAGGCTGGCCTTAAGCTCACTTTGTAGCTCAGGCTGGTCTTGAACTCACAACAATCCTCCTGCCTCAGCCTCCCGAGTGCTGGGATTACAGGCCTGCGCCACCACACCCAGCTTAGGCCCCAACTTTTAAACATCCTAACCACCTCAGTGCTGCCCCTGGAGACCCTTGCTTCAGATGCGCTCAAGCCATGACCAAGCAGTAGCTATTCTTGGTCAGCTCTCCTGTGGCTAGATCAGAAAAGGGATGCCCCCGACGCAAAACAGGAGAGGTCAGTTCTGGTCACAGTTTCAGAGGGTTCGTTGTACGCATGATCCACTGGGCCCAAGGCAGAGGTGGCCTGGGGAGGGGCCTGCTGAAGAGAGCTGCCATGTCATGGTGACCAGCACACACAGGAAGAGAAAGGACTAGAATATGCCCTTAAACATCACGGCCCCGTGACCAGCCTCTCTGACCAGCTCCAAATGTATGAGACCTTCAGGGGGCATTTTAGATCTAAGCTGTGATAAATGCTGTGTCAGAATTGAGAGAGATCTGGGGCAGCGGAGCTCCCTCCATGGGATGAGCACAGTCAAGCTGGAGCCCATTTGTCTGCCAGCCACACAGACCCCACTGGGCAAGGTGAGCCTCCAGGAACCCCCTGCCCTGGGTAAGCTCCCCAAGTAACGGGGGCATGGTCCATCCCAGTACTAATTACACACCTATACCAGGGTCTCACAGGTGGAGCGTCGTAGCTGAGTGTCCTAGAAAATGTTAAATTCAGTCAGAAGGTTCTAGCCATGCAGCGCTCGTGCGCGAGTGCACGGCAGGAAGACCAGCCTCTCCGGTGAAGCGCAGCAACACGGAGGCTGTGAAAGGCTAAGCTCTTTGGGCTGGACTGCGCAGATCTGAGCTGAGCCCCTCAGACTGGCTGCGCTCCCTCTGCCTTTGCTTGCCTGTACAGTAGGGCAGCAGTCCCTACCTGTGAAGATGTGAATCAGTCAGAACGGGGGTCCACAGATCTGGGTCAGGCAGTAGACACGTTGCCTCTGCAGGCCGACCTGTCACAGGTCCTTCACTCTCACCTGTGTCGTGCAGGCAGCCACAGTGATGTGTACGTCAGCGTGCGTGGCTGAGCTCCAGGTTGACTTCCTTTACAGTAACAGGCAGAGGGTCAGGCCTGGCCTCACCCACCTCAGGACGTTGCCATCTCTGCCAGTGTTGGTAACAGCTGCGCGCACCCAGATGATCTCGCTGCTGGCTTTGCTCCACACTTGCTTGGTCAGGTCCCTGGGGACCCGGAGGACCCTCCAGTGCTGCGAGGAGATTGCCTCAGGCCGTCAGCTTGGCTTCTCCCCTGCGTCTCCGCCATTCTCGTGTGCCCTCCAACTCCAGCTGGCCTGGTGCCCCTTTAGAGAACCCCTTCTGCCTCTGAAAGGGTTCACATTTGTCTTCCTCTTGGAGAGCTTCTCTCTGCTGTCTCCTTAGCTATCGCTGGGTCACTTTCTCCCTGCCCTCTGCTAAGGAGGGTAGCGCTCAGGCAGTGCCCTCTCTGCTGTGGCCTCCACAGCAGCCATTCCCCAGGTGCGGAAATGGAGCCCGAGCGAGGGGCCTGCCTGCCAGACCCCTGGGCTCCTCCCCTGGGCCTCTTCTGAGGCGTGGGAGGGAAGGTGCAGAGTAGGGAGTGATTGCTGGGGGCCTTGCCTGCTCACAAGGCACTGTCATGGAGATTCCGGCTGGTGACATGTCTCTGCTCTTGCTCTGCAGTCAGCCCACGCGGTGTCGCTGCTCCGGGAATGCGCGAAGCTGCGGCCCTCAGACCCCACCGTGCCCCTGATGGCTGCCAAGGTCTGCATTGGGTCCCTACACTGGGTGAGTGTGCTGTGTGCCAGGCGGGGGGGGAGGGACAAGTGAGCAAGGGCTGCCCAGGAGCCTGGCTTGGCATGGAGGTGAGGCTGCCAGCTGCACGTGTGGTGGGGAAAGGTTTCTCAGGACCCGCTCCGTCCTCCACAGTAGGTCCCCACTTAGGGTGGCAGCAGGTCTGGGTTCTGCCCTGAACCATGGTCTCCAGAGTAGCAGATGGAGGGAACAGCCCTCTGCACAGCAGTGGGGTGGTGGGTACAGCCTCAGAGCTGCCCCGGCAGGGCATTCTGGAGTGGGTGCTTTGCTCACAACGACTCCTACTGACTTTTTTTTTTTTTTTTTTTTTGTATCTTAGGGAAGGGTCTACAGGTTGTTCAAGGTCTCACTACTAGATTGGACTTGTAGTGATCCTTCTGTTTACAGCTTCCCAAGAGCTGGGATTACAGGTGCTCACCACCACACCCAGTCTCAGTTGTGTCTCAGTGTGCCCTGAGGACAGGGCCAGCATGGCAGGCTGCAGGATCAAACCCCAGCCCCTGTGCCTGCTTGCAGGTGCTTTAATCTGCTGAGCTATCTGGCCAGCCCCTACCTGCTGACTTCAGTGGGCCTGAGACCTGCACTCTGTCCCTCACTGCTGTGCACAGCTCGCTATAAGGCAACAGAGGCTTTAGTGTTAGCAGCGTCACAGCACCTCCTGCCACTGTCTCCTCTTCTGCGTATGGCAGATGAACCACTGCCCCAGGAAAGGGGTGATCAGATCCCTGCCAAGTCTGCTTTGTCCCAGTGCAGGAAACTGAGCCCATCCCTCCCCCTTGCTCAGCTGCCCTGTGCTAAAAGTGCCTGCTCAGAGTCGAGTCCCAGACTGAGAAGGGGAGTTAAGGAGCCTGTGCCTGTCTGGGCACTGGGCCTCCAGAAAAGGTGTTTGATGAGGCAGTTTCACTCCCACCAGTGGCCTTGAGTAAGGCGTAGAACTCTGCAAGATGGTCCGGAGGCTTCTGGGTGAGGTGGCTTTGCACAAGGTCCTCAGGGTAGCGAGGACATAGGTGGCTGGTGGCAGAGCTTTCCATCACAGCTTGCCTTCGCCAGCCCTGTCATTAGCAGGGAACCCTGTGCTACCCAAGATGCTGGGAAGGCGGTAGGCATCTTAGGCAGGATGCCGTTCTGGGCAGACCATGAGTGTGGGTGGCTTGGGGGTACAGGCAGGCTGAGCAGAGGCTGGTGGGAGCTGGAGGAATGGAGGGGCTTCTGCAGCCCCCAGCTCAGACCACTGCCTGCTCCAGGCCTCCTGAGAGGATCCTCAGAGTTACAGCTGAGATGAAGCCTGAAATACCCTCGTCTCAGGGGCCCGGGGGAGGGCTCTCCACGGGTGCCAGCTCCGAGGGAGCTCTGGGTCCACCCAGCCAGCAAACCCTTGCCAGGCAGCCCTAAATTTAGGCCTTCCCACCATGGAAGAGCTGTTTCCCTCTGCAGCATAATTACAGTAATTATGTGCATCAGATTACATGGTAATAAGATTAGGATCAAATCAGTCCAAATTGAAATCAGATGAGTTAGGAGCAAAGTAATCAATGACAACATAAATAGAAAGGCCCAAAAGGAAGCTTAAACATGCAGGCTTGTCATCAGGTCAGAGAGAGGGGGTGAGCAGTGTAACCCGAACTTAGAGCACGTGGGGTGCTGGGCCACTTGTAACTGGCATTTACATAGGTATGGGCTGGTAGCAGGTGGGTTGCCCGAAGCCTCTGCGGCCTGGACCAGCCCCTCCTGCTCCCAGGGCCCCACTTGTACCCACCTTGGACACTGATCTGCATTATGACTCATTGCTTATTGAAGGCAAGACTGCCTTCCCTGAAAACCTGCCAGAGCTGGGGGTGGGGGCCCAGCTGGCCCAGAACAGTTTCTTCACCAGCCGTGGGCCCTTGGCTTCCCAATTGGGTGAGCCTCCGTCCATTCTATTTGCCACACCTTACACGCAAGGGAAGCCCACATGGAGGTGACACACACCCCACTGGCCAGGATGGGAACAGTGACCTGCGCTCCACTGCTAGTTCTGCCTCCCTGTGGCCTGCCCAGGGCAGCCTGTTCTCCAGGTAGACCAGGAGGGAGGCGGCCTGTGTGTGCTGTCCCTAAGGCTGCAGAGGCAGGTGTGGCTGCTGGAGAAGTTGGGCCCCCAGTCTGTCACCTGCATTCCTAACTCCGGCTTAGCAGCCAAGCCCTGCGAGCTGAGGACAGAAATCTGGGGTGGACCACGGGCCCTGAGTTGTAGGACGGAAGACTGAAACTGGGACATTTGGAAAACGAGTTTTGCCAGGCAGAACCAGCCTAGTGGCCATGCGCCCAGGGGTAGAGCATCTGCTGCGTCTTGTCCTCGTGCCCAGAGCCAGTGTGGGTCCAGGCTGGGCTGGACCTGAGACTGAGATGCCCCAGGTGGCAAGGGTGAGTCTCTGGGATGTGGGGGACTTGCCGGGGACATGGGACAGTGCCAAACAGATCCCTATTTTTGGAGTAGGAAAAAAGAGGTGCAGATGTGTCTTAGTATCCCTCTAGCCACATTTACTTAAAATTCATTGAGTTCCAGAAGTTTAAAGCGCCCTTCAGGTGGCATCAGGGTGGCTGTGCTGTGTGCTGTTACAGATGGTGGAGGAGGCTATCGCATGGGACGTGGGCCTGCTCTGCTCTCAAAAGGGTTGCAGTGTGGCTGTCATGGGACATGGGTCCCCCAAGGGCCTGGGGAAGGGGGTGAAACAGCACAGGCTGTGGAGGAGAAAGGCCAGGGTTCAGCTCTGGCTACCCACTCACTAGCTGTGTGACATCTCCCCTGCGTGTGTCTCAGTTTCCTCGTCTGCAGTCTGGGAACAGTCACCTCCACTGATGCAGAATGGCTGTGAATGTCAGAGGGGAGGAGTGTCCCTGTGTGGCACACTGCAGGCACCTGGCAGGAGGTTGATATTGCTGCTGTATCCCCTTGAAGGTCAAGACTCTATACCTTGACCTTCAAGTTTAGGGGCAGAGCCAGAAGGTGGATTATACGTGCATAAGGCAGGGGAGAAGCCATGCGAGCTGCCCTGCAGCCACCGCCCTGCAGAAGGCAGGCCGTCTTTCTCTCCTGGAAGCAGAGGTGGCTTTCAGGGCTGGGGAGATAGCTCAGTGGTCCAACCATCCCCCTGACGAACTGGCCCAGCCCAGGGACCCCGGTGCTGGGAGGTTGAGACAGGAGGGTCACTAAGCTATGTAGCAGACCCTATACCAAATAAAATAAATAAATTATTAAAAATAAAGGGGCCAGGGAGATAGCTCAGTAGAATAAGCCTGGCAAGCCTAAGGACCTGAGTTCAATCCCTGGTTCTGCCAAAGAAAGAGAGAGAGAGAGAGAGAGAGAGAGAGAGAGAGAGAGAGAGAGAGAGAGAGAGAGAGGAAGGAAAGAAAAGAAGGAAGGAAGGAAAAAAGGAAAAGGTTGATTTCACACAGAGCAACAACCTATAGGTTCTGGGCTTAGTGGAAAGGAGTGAGGATAAAGGGGAGGTGTCTTGGGACAGAGCCTTGGTCCTCAAAAGTCGCCCTCGGGCCGGTGAGATACCTCAGTGGACTAAAGCACCTGCTTAGGCAAGTGCAGCAACCTTGGCTAGATCCTGGATACCACACGCCGCACCAGCCCTGCCCCCGAGGTGGGCTGAGCCAACCACAGAGCCCAGGTGTAGTGGCACATGCCTGCAATCCCAGGGGAGGCTGAAAGCAGGAGGATCACTATGAGTCCGAGCTGCAATGTGAGACCCTGCAACAACCAAATACATTTAAAAAAGAAAGAAAGAAAAGAAATCACTCTCTCTGTCCCTGGGTGGAGAAGAGGTGAGGAATCCCATGCTGAACTCTTCAGCCCACTGCAGTAGTAGTGTGGTAGTTCTGGAGAGACCCCTGTAGCACAGCTGGAGTGAAGAACTAGAAATCAAGGGGCCTTCCTCACGGAAAGCAAAGCTGACCATCACAGCCATATACCTTTTACTAAAATGCCAGAGAGGAGAAAGTGGAAAGCCACAGCATGCAGCCACAAACTGGGCAGCTGGAGAGAGGCAAGGGCTGCAGATGCAGTTCTGAACTTCCCAGCCGAGGGCCAGGGCTAGGCCGCCTACAGGCCCCGCACGTAGGGCCTCTGGCTGTGCAGTGCCTGTACCATTGGGTAGTGGGGTGCTGTGATGGGCAAGGTGAGCCTCAGCCTGCTCTGAACTGCAGGAGGAAGCGGGGGCTCCCATCTAGCTGCCCTGGGCAAGAAGGATACTAGGGGACTTTTGAATGATGGGAAGGAGGGGGCTGCAGGAGCCTCGGCACCCTCTCGAGCGGGGAAGGCCAGCTCCATGGCCTGCGCGGGTCACAGAAGCACCCACTGTTAACTTTAGGTACCGCAGCAGGACACGTGGAGCTGGGCAGGGCACCTGAGGAGCCGGGTGGATAGAAGATGTGCAGGGGAGGGCCAGGCTTCTTGGATCCTCCCTGTGAGGGCAGTGTCATGAGACCACAGCCACAGTCACCAGCCGGCGTCAGGGACCGTGTCTCCTTTTACGCAGTGCCATGTCTATGAGTGCTACATGCTGTTGTACCATCTACTGTTTAATCGAGTTAACAGTGACACTTCCTCTTGTGGTCACCAATGTCTCCCCATGCAGGAGGCCAGCTGTGTGGATGGGAACGGGCAGGAGTTGCCGTGGTGTTGGTGTGTCTCGTTGTAGCTTGTGTTTTAGATTCTCCCCATCTGCTCAGTGGGGTCTCTGCTCCTCCAGTCTTTTGGGGGTTTTGTTGGGTTTTGCATTCATTTCTTTTTTTTTTTTACTGAGAAGAAAAGGTATATATTTAGAATTAGTTATCTGGATTCAGTGGTTTAGATGATCCCGATTTTGTTGGCAACATCCAATGCATCATAATCAGGAGCCAGTCGAACATACGCCTTCTTCTCTCCATCAGGCCTGATTAGGGTATTGACCTTGGCAACATCAATGTCATAGAGCTTCTTTACAGCTTGTTTGATTTGGTGTTTATTGGCTTTGACATCCACAATGAACACGAGCGTGTTGTTGTCCTCGATCTTTTCACGGCTGACTCTGTGGTCAGGGTGAACTTGATGATGGCATAGTGGTCAAGCCTGTTTCTCCTGGGGGCACTCTTCCAAGGGTACTTGGGCTGTTTCCAGAGCCGCAGTGTCTTGGGACGGCGGAAGGTGGGCGATGTTCTTATCTTCTTTTTGTGGCTGTGGACGCCTTTCAGCACCGCCTTCTTAGCCTTCAAAGCTTTTGCTTTGGCTTCAGCTTTGGGAGGGACAGGGGCTTCCTTCTTCGCCTTCGGCGCTATCTTGGTAAAAAGGCTCTCCTCTGCATTCATTTCACTGAGGCTGTGCCCTCCCTGGGAGCCCAGCCTGCTTACACCCATGGCAAATGGCCTCTGTCTTGGGGCCTCAATCTAGACTCCAGGTACAGACAGACCCTATCCGTGTATTTTCCCTGATGCAGCCAGTAGCCAGGCCCCAGTATGCCCAGAGCTGCCCATCTGTACTGGGGCTGGGCCTGCCCTGGAATGGGCAAACAAAAGTTTATAAAGTAAAAAAGTTACAAGCCAGGCATGGTAGTGTGTCTGTAATCCTAGTACTAGGGAGGCTAAGGCAAGAGGACTGCCTTCACAAGCCCTTGGCTGGGCAGATGCCTGTGGTTGTGGGGCATTTGTGCCTGGTGGTGCTAGAAGGCCTGTGTGTGACGTTTCCAGCTCCTTGCTGAGGCTGGGGTGACCTGAGGGCTGGAGGGAACCTGGCTCCTCTGGCAGCTGATGTTCGCACAGTGCTGTATGACTGCAGTGCCCTGGCACGCCAGGCGCAGGCCGGCTGGGTGGGAGGGCAGGAGAGCTTCCTGGAGGCTTTGGGGTCAGAATGAACACAGCTGTCCCACCCCCAGCTGTGGTGTGCCCTGCCATCCCAGCCAGCCTGTCCCGTGTTGTGTGTGATCACATGCACACGCGTGACCCATGCCAGTTGGTCCTTTTCCAACTGGAACAGTCCCCTGCTCCCAGGACAGAAACAGCCCGGGGCCTTTTTCCCCTGCAAGTTGAGCTCCTGCTGTGCGAGGTCAAAGTGAGCTCCAGATGCAGCCCAGTCATGGCCTGCATGCTCCACAGGGCTGGCTGCACACAGCAAGGCCCCTGGCTCCACTCCGGCAACTCTGCTGAGCAGTGCTGCCACCTTCACAGGGCCCTGCAAAGAGTAGATGGCCTGCTGAGTGCCACACCACCAGGGAGATACTTGGAAAAACAGGGTCTCAGGGGCAAGGGAGCTGTCTCTAAAAATGGCATCTGCAACCTTGAGCACAGGCACACACCTGGGGGACCTGGGGTCGGTCCTGGGGGTCACTGCCTGGCAGAGGAAACAGCTGGTTTTCCTGCCCCAGGGCTGCAGGGCCCAGAGCCCCGGAGTCTGCCATGCTGCCTCAGTGTGAGCCAGTTCCATCCTTGTCTGCATCTGCCCGGCAGCACTGTGCTGGTAACTGGGTTGCCTGCCATGCCCAGGGCAGCAGAGCCACCCCATAACCTTTGCCTCTCCTCTTTCCAGCTGGAGGAAGCAGAACACTTTGCCATGATGGTGATCGGCCTTGGTGAGGAGGCCCGGGAGTTCCTCCCCAAGGGCTACCTGGCCCTGGGTCTCACCTACAGCCTGCAGGCCACTGACGGTGAGTGCCAGGCCCTGGGAGGCTGGTGCTTGGGAACAGAGCTTTGTTTCCTGACTCCAGAGCACTTGTCCCCTGTCTCTGCCAGTCTCACAGACACCATCCACTTCTGGCATAGATGCATGTGTGTTCCTCCAAGCCAGGCTGCTATGTTCTATGAACTCTTGGTGCCTTTGTTTTTTAATTTTTTATTTATCTGGTTGAGACAGGGTCTCACTATGCAGTTTAGGCTGGCCTTAAATTCACTGTGTAGTCCAGGCTTGCCTTGAACTCAGGGCTGTCTTCCTGCCTCAGCCTCCCAAGTGCTGGAATTGTAGGCGTGTGCCAGCATGTCCATCCATCCTCCTAGGGCCTTCTAGGTGCCCATGAGCCCTCCACCCCACTGTGGCTTCATTCTCATTCGGTACTGGGATCTTCTGGGGTCTTCTAATTCCCCTTCCTGTATAGCAGTGCTGAGTACACAGCGAGTGTCTAATAAATGCTTCAGTTTGGCTAACAGCTTCCCTTCCTGCCCTCACCCTGCCAACTCAGCCCAACCTCCCCTGCCCACCAGGTGGGCACCTACTTTGGCGCCTGCCTTGACCGAGTTCGTTGCTGGGACACTAGCTTTCACAGGAGAGCTTTCTAGTCCATAGTGCGCTGGCCAGGAAGGTGAGGTGGGAGGGCCCAGGGGAGGTAAGCTGCTCACAGCCGGGCAGACCAGGTTTCTGGCCACACCCCCAATGGCGTGCCTCCTTGGGACAGGCCCCGCCTCCTACGAGAAAATCAATAGAGCACCCCAGAGTAAATCACCTTCCAGAAGTCCTGCCTCTGGATACATGAGGCCTTTGGGGGGACATTTAGGTAGAAAGCATTGCAGTGTCCTTGCAGCCTGAGGGCTGGGAACGATGGGGGCCCACTCTGGTCTAACCTGGAACAGGATGGACCCTTGCCCACCCCCTGAGAGTGTCAACACAGTATCCCTCTGTGCCTAGCCTCAGGGCCCTCCCGGCTGATGTGTCCAAGGAGGTGAGGGCTGACAGTTCTGGCACCCAGATCCCTGCATAGGCTGGTGAGGGCAGCACCTGTCCCCTCCTCACAGCAGCTGGGGTCTCTGAGCTCCTTGCTTGGTCCTTGCTGGTGGAACCAGGTCCAGCCTGGCTGGAGCCTGGACGTAGTCCTGGGAAAGTGGCCTGGGGTGCTTAGCTCACACTCAAGGCCAAGAACATCTGCCCTGCTGCAGTCTGTGGGGCAGGGTTCACAGTACTGGGTAGGTGCAGCGCCTAGGAAGGTGCCTGCCTAGGGTGGTAGCCTTTCCCTACAGGCTGGGTCGGGTACCTGGGCTGCAGAATACCTGTGAGCTTGGGCCTCCCAGTGGGTCAGCTTGGTATAAACAGCAGGGAGGGTGGAATGAGCCAGTGGGCCAAAGCCGTGCTAGGAGCCCAGGATGGCAGAGGGTGGCAGCTGGACCTCCCAGACATGGAGGTTTTCCAGGCCAGGCCCCCTGGCTTCCTCCCTGCAGAGTGCCTGTGCTGGGGGAGTGGAGCAAGGACTGGGAATACAGCTCGACATCCGTGCTTTCTTCTGCAGCCACCCTGAAGTCTAAGCAAGACGAACTGCACCGGAAGGCGCTGCAGACCCTGGAGAGGTGAGGAGCCTTGGTCGCCGCTGGACCCCTTACACTTCCGCGGCTCTTCGCACCACGTGACTCTGTTCATCTCTGTGCAGTGGGGTTTCTGTTTCCATTTCTTGGACTGGTAAACTAAAGAGCTAAGGGGTCCTGTAGCAGGGTCAAGCTGTCCTCAGCGTGGGCCTCTGGCTTTCAGTGCCAGGGAAACCAGGTGGTAACTAGGAGCTGGGGCTCTAGCCGCATGCTCAAGGCCCTAGTGGGAACAGTAACCCACACCAGCCGTGATAGTACATGAGCTAAAGCAGGAAAAGGGCACTTGGAGGCCAGCATGCAGCAAGCCTAAGTAGCATTCACCTCCTTGCAGTCCCGGCTGGTCAGACCTCATCTGGCAGCAGGAGTCACAGGCCCACCTCGGTCAGCCTCATCCCTGTACCCCGCCCCAGCCTCTGCCTCACACTGAACGGTGTGCTTGCTCCCTCCTGGCCACACAGGTGGCGGTTTTTCTGTGTGGGACCTGACTGGCATGCCTTGTGCCAGCTTTGCTTCAGCTCCTGTTGGGGCAGGTTCCAGTCCCATACCCCCTGGAGCCCCATGGAATGGAAGGCTTTTCCCTCAGCCCTCTCCCCACTGGCTCTTTGTTGTCAAGGTTTTGGCCCAGAGGGCCAAGCCTGCTCTCCTGCAGGAGGCATTGCCTGCTGTCCTTTGGTGCAGGCTGTAGAAGGCTGACAGATCCTCCTGGGCACAGGCCAGGCCTGTGTGGCATGGACAGGACATGGGTGCTGTCTGTGCCCAACGCAGGGCCTCTTCCTCCCGGTTGTCACCTTGGTGCTCCCATCCCAGGTGGCCCTGCCTCAGCTGGTGAACCCTCAAAGCAGCTGTCCCTGCCCTGTGCTGGCTGTTGGTCCCCTGCCCACACCACTGTCTCCAGCTGGGTGCCTGCCAAAGCTGGCCCTGGCAGAACAGACCCTTAGCACCCAGCGCAGAGATAGCATCAAAGGAAGCCTGAGTCACAAGCGATTGTCGTCTCTCCGTACAGAGCCCAGAAACTGGCGCCCGATGACCCCCAGATCATCCTCTACTTCTCCCTGCAGCTGGCCCTTGTCCGACAGGTGGGTTAGCATCCCTATCTCCAGGGTCCTGGGCTGCCCCCACCTCCTGGCAGCTCCACTTAGCAGCTCTGTGCTCATCTGCAAGTGAGTTGACCTTTCTGAGCCCCTGCTTTCTTCCCTGTTGTGTGAGCATGTCTGTGCCCTGCGGGAGGGGGGAGGCAGTGGGGATGCCATCAGTGAGAGGCCTAAGGGGGGCAGGCACCCAGGGAAGGGGTGCACTCTGCTGTGCCTGCCTGGAACAGGGAGGTCCCAAGAAGTTCCGAAGTGATCACAGCCATCTGCCTAAGTCCTCCCTGACCCTTTCCTCACATCCCAGAGAAGCAGAGCCATTGACACATGGAGGTCCTCCTGGGGGCTCCTGGTGCGACCACCCTCGGGCCTCTGTCTTTGGGGCCCGATGGGGGGCCTCCTGTCTGCTGATCCCTCGCCCACTACCATGACTGCCCCCAACAGGACTCTCCCACAGACCCACCTGCTCCCCCAAACACAGGCTCTGAAGGGGCTCCCCACGCCGAGCCCTCAGACACTCCTCTGCTGTCCTCACCCTGGCTTGGAAGCCCCACTGCCTAATGAGGGCCATAGCACCTCAGGGAACCGTCACTCCTGTGAGCTTCCGTTCCAAACGTGGGCCTCCATCCCACTTGGAGACAGTGCCTGGGTGCTGTTCCACCCGGGTCTTAGCTGGTTCAGGGAACTTTCTCCTGTGGCTTGGGATAGTGGGGACCCTGCCCCACGCCCTGCATCACCTCCCTGGAGCTGTCATGGGCCTGGCTCCTCCTGGTGGCTGGAACCCTTCCCTCAACTCGCCCCCCCACCTGGACCCTTGTCCCTAGCCCTCTCCTCACCTGTCCTGACTCAGTGCTGCCTCCCTCTGTGCCTTCTCCTCCATACCCCTGCTGTCCCTCCTGCTGTCATGTGCTGTCCCCCTTTCCTCCTGTACCCCCTCTGCATGACACACTCGGCCCCTCCACCCCCACGCTCTTGACTGTGCCCTGGCCCAAGGAGCGCAGCTCTCTGTGCCTCCTGCAAGGCATCACTGCCCCCAGAGCAGAGGGACAGATACCTGAGGCAGCTTTATTTTTAGTGCATTGTAAAAGAACCTGCTGCTTTTCTTGCCAGTCAAGTTAATGATAAACCTTTGGGTGATGCATTTTTTAGTCTCTTTAATTATTCACCCATCTCTGATGAATAGTGCCTATGGGCAGAGAGAGATAGCTGGTTGGTCAGGCTGGTGGAGCATGGTGCCTAGGTTCCTTGGGGACCCCAAGTCTTGTTAGCACCAGGGGTTGGAGGCCCCTGAATGGACTCCAAGCAGATGCATTGGCTGGGTGTATTATCTTAATAGAAGTGCATGCTTGGCATATAAGCAAGCCAGGACTTGATCTCCAGTGCCAGAAAGAGAAAGAAGGAGGAGGGAGGGAGGGAGGGAGGGAGGGAGGGAGGAAGGAAGGAAGGAAGGAAGGAAGGAAGGAAGGAAGGAAGGAAGGAAGGAAGGAAGAAGGAGAGGAGGAGAAAGGGGAGGAAGGAAGGGGATCTCCCAAGCTTCCAGCAGACAGAGCCCTGTTGCAGATGCCATAGGAGCTCACGTGGCTCGAGGTGGAGTGCAGACCTCAGGACCAGATGGAGGACACATCCCAGCTCCCTAGGCACAGCACCTCAGAAGGCTTGCAGAATAAAATTTCCCTTTCCAGAGCACTTGGAGCCAGCTGTCCACAGGATGTTCACATTCGGCAACTCCGCAGGGCAGGAGGAAGAATTATCCTTTCGCTGCAGAGGACGCCCAGCTCAGAGAGACAAATCCCATGCCCTAGGTGTCAGCCAGGCAGTGGTCCAGCAGGCTACTTGTCCTGGGCTAGCATCTGAAAGGGAGGGGGAGGAGCTTTACCCACGAGTCAGATTATCTTTACAGTACCCCAGAGCAGGCGCCTAGGTACCACCTCTGGTGCCGCCCTCACTCCACCCCTGCCTGGCCATGGCCTCCATGCCTGCTGGGTGCAAGGTGACTGAGAGCTAGCTGGGCAGGGGACTGGAGAAACTTGGGGGTCTTGGGAAGCTGGGACAGGTTGGAGGTCCCCAGAATTCAACAACGAGGCACAGGTGGCAGTTGGTGCCCTGAATCATGGCATGCGGAGAGGTTGGCTCTGACCTGGGACGGCTGAGTCCAGACCTCTGTCTGCCCCACAGCCCAGTTGGGGTGAGTCCCGGCTGGTGCGAACTTGATGGGGTGGGGCCCAGCTGTGGTGCCAACCAGCTCCATTTGTTCAGGAGTGTTAGAAAGAGGCTAGTGTAGAACACAAGCAAGCATCTTGTTTGTGTTTATATTTGCTCTGCTAACCCCTCTAAGGTCAGGCCTGTGCTCAGCAGGCTGTTGAATTCAGGGAGGTGGAGCTCAGGGACAGCAGAGCCCAGCCCTTTTGAGTTCACAGAACTCTGGCCTCCACAGCACCCCACCCAGACTGAAGGCATCAACAGTAGGTGCAGGCGACGGGGCAGCTCCTAGCAGGAGGCCTGTGCACACTTGATGGGGGCGGAGGCGGAGCAAAAGACACAGGGCTGTCCCGCAGGTCACATGGGACTGCCTCAGAAGCCCTCAGTCCCTGCACGCAGCCTTTTTTGAAAAAGAGTGTTTACTCTGGTGACTGCCAGAATTCTTTTTACTCCTTAATACTGGTGGAAACTTTCCCCAGACCCTGCCAGGGTGCGCAGGCCGGGCCGCGTGGGACCGGGAGCGTTCCTCTCAGGCCTCACCCTACTGCCTGGCTGAGCAGCGGTGGGATGGGGATATTCCAAGTGAGACTGGTGCTGAGGAGAGCAGCTTTCAGGGAGGAACAAGACTAGACCTTCGGGTATTGTGTTAGGGGTTACTAATGGGCTTCTCAGGAGGGGGTTCCCTGTAGCACCTCCACCCCCTGGGTTTTTAGGGTTATGGCTCCATCCCAAGGAGGTAGGGGTGTGGCCCTAGAGCAGCCAGGTCTGCACCCTTTCATAAGGATCCCAGGAAACCAGCACAGATGGAGGCTGGGATCCAGGTAGGGTGACCCCTGTCTGTCCCTGGAGCAAAGAATTGCCCACAGCTACCCCCAAGGGGCACTCTAGCGGCTCCTTAGACCCTCTACCTGATCTGGCCTTGCCCTTCCAGTTCAGACTTGAAACCAGGCCTAGTAATTATTGAGAAGAGAAAAGGGTTGGGGGCGGGGGACACTAGCATGTGCCCGCACCCCTTTCCCGGCCCTCTTGCCCCCACCCCCTGGCAAGACCCCACTGATCCGGAAGGGCTTCTGCGAGCCACCAGGCCCGCTGTCTGTGCCTCCCTGGAGGAGATGCCTCCCTTGCCCACACCTCCTCACTGTGCCATGTCTTGTGGCCCCACAGTCACAGAAGGTCCCTCTTAGGCTGCTTGGGATATGTTTGCACACAGCACCATCACTGTGCCCCAGCGCCAGGGGTCTCTGGGGAAAGCCCCTAAGCTGGCGGTTTCCTCTGGCAGATCTCCAGTGCCACGGAGCAGCTGCAGGGGTCCCTGACAGCGTGCAAGGGTGATGCCAATGTCCTCCACCTGCTGGCGCTGCTCTTCTCTGCCCAGAAGCACTATCAGCATGCCCTGGACGTCATCAACATGGCCATTGCCGAGCACCCTGAAAATTTCAAGTGAGTTCCCTGCAGACCGTGCTGGTTACGGGCTGGCTGGACAGCGAGCGCAGAGGGCCGCAGCGGCTGTGTGCAGGCCTAGGGCAGTGGTAAGCCCATGGCCTCCTTGGGACGGTAGGGCTCTGGGCGCATGTGAGCCTCCACCCTGCCCCAGCTCCCCACGCACTCAAGGCTGCCACGGCAGGCAAGCTCATCATGACATAGCCGCTGCAGGTAACATGGCAGTTGGGGGTGGGTTATCTTCCCTCAGGGGTTCTGTCTCTTGCTGTTGCCACCAGCTGCCCTGCTTCCTGCAGCAGAGTTCAGATTGCACTTGGTGCAGTTTGCACAGGCTGCAGTGGTAGGGTGGAACTAGGTCCTCCTGCCGCCACCAGCCAGGACCCTGGGAACAAGAGCTATGCGGGGCTTCTGCTCCCTCCCTTCATAGGCTAATGTCATTGAACCCAGAGTAAGGAGATCCTGCTCACCCTCACTTCTGCTCTGTGCCATCTGGGGGGTAGCCCCACAGCAAGGGGAAGACCCCGGGGTCACAGTCACTCTAAGAGGTGAAACTGCCCTGGGTGTGAGCGTGTTACTGAGCAGATGAGCACCAAGCCAAGGCTTTGGGACAGGATTTTATCAGTGGCGTACTTTGAGCTAGGTCCTGCATGGAACTGCAAACAAGAATCAAAGGGAGGGGGCTGGGGAGATGGCTCAGTCGAATAAGTGTTTCCTTGGCAAGCGCAAGGGCCGAGTTCAATCCCCAGTTCCGCGAAAAAAAAAAAAAAAATCAAAGGGAGATCCGGCTCTGTGCAGTTGGCCCCTCCTCGTACCCCTAGTTCCTCCTACGGGGCTCTTCTGCACCTGCACGTGGCCCTTGCAGCTAAGTCTTGTCACTTCGAACCTCTGAGCCGACTGCTGTGTCAGGCTCCTGCATAGGCCAGCAGTGGGACACGAGCTGATTCCTGGTTGAGAGGCTACATGGGATGTGCTGGAAATAGGGTCTGCCAGCCCTCCAGCTTCCCCCAGTGTCGCTTCCCAATTCAGGGAGGTGTCCTCTGCCATGCCACCTCGACTGTCCAGAGCCCAAGGCTGGGCTCGGAGGCCCCATGCCCTGCAGCAGTGTGTGAACTCTTCATGGCCCCCTGGATTTCCTCCTCCCTCCCTCCCGCGCCCCTCACCAGGATGCTCCCCGCTCCCTGTGCAAGTCTGAAAGGCAGAGGGTCCTGGCCCTGGGCCTGTGCCGCCCACAGGAGGCCTGTGGGCTGACAGGACTGAGAACATGTAGCGGGTGCGTGAACGCATGCATCCGGCAAGACGGTTTTTAGCAGATTCTCGGAGGGGCTGAGCTCCAGAAAGGTGCAGACTGAGGCTACACGGAGCTAGCTGCCTGCAAAGCACGGTCCCCCTTTCTGCCGGCTTAAGGGGGCAGCCTCTGCCAGGGAAGCAGCTCACCCTTACAGATGTCTCAGTACAGGGAATGGTGGGACATAAAGGGCTCTGCAGGCCGAGACTCCATGTGATGTGCCACAGAGTGTCTGGGGACAAGGGTTTCCCACCCCAGTAGCACCTCACTTTTCCCTGTCCCTCCTGGGACCAGTAGAGAAGTAGTTCTTTATCTTGAGTCACTGTGAGCCCCTAACCTCCTGAATCAGAAACTGGGAAAGGTGGGGACTTCAGGCCCCAACACTGTGAAAAAATGACTCTCTTATTTTAAGCAAAACAAGGAAAGAAACAAATACCTAGTATCTACATACATGTTATTTGGCTGTGGGGTGGAGGATCCATCTGCCCCAGCCCTGCTGCATGACCATATCATTTGCAAAACAAGTCAGAACTGGTCCCCAGACATGAAACCCTGGAGTGCAGAAACCCACAGATTAGCAGGAAATGTCATTGTGTCCAGTGCGGATCAGGATTGCTGAAAAATGTCATTGCTCTCCAGTTGACACTGCGTCCTGCCTCTCCAGCTGCTCCCTGCGCTGGGAACGAGCTGTGTGTGGCACCAGCTGTTGCCAAGGCAATTAATTAAACAACCGGTCCAGTAAATACTGCTCAGCAAAACAGCACAGACCAAATCCCCTTAGCCCTGACCTCACCATCCCCAGGAATAATCTGTTTTCAGGGGATACTCAGAAGCCCAAGGAACAGGTCTATTCACTGTGTACCTCAGGGACAGCTGTCTGGGGATAGGAACCTGCTAGAAGTTTCTGTTCCTGTGAAGGCCAAACCTGCAGTGCACCCCAGGCTGCCAGGGAGGGAAGCCACTAGCAGGCTGGTACTGAGGTTCATGCTTTGTCTTCACTGATACATAGGACAGACCCTCATCCCTGTGTACTTAACCCTGTGTGCAAGCTGGAGCAGTGTCGTTCCTTGGGCCTGTCACCTATGCTGCCTGCTCCTCCTTGAATGACAGGCAGTCTCTGTCCTGGTCCCTTCTGCTTCTGAGGTCTCCTCTGAGGCTCAGACCAGAGAAGGTCATGCAGCTCATCAACTGTATGTCCACAGTGGCAGTGGGGCAGGGATGGCCACAGTGTGACACCTGGGACCCAAGGGTGGCAGTTCATGCAGTGACCCCAGAGGTGGCAGGAAGAGAGGCCTGGCAAGGCTGGGCCCTGAGCAGGGGACAGGATATGGCCCCTGAGAAGAGCTTTGTTGTAAGGTCACTATGCCACAGGTGGCTTCTAGACTCCCAGAGCAAAACCCAGCTTTCCCTGAGTCCAACTTTTGAAAATCCTCTGAACTTGGGGATTAGAAAGCAAAGCAAGGGGGCTGTAGATGTCCGTGCTGGGGCATGACCTTTAGTTAGTGGAGCTCAGGTTTAAAAAGGCAGGAACGTGATGAAGTAGAGACTAATTGCCCCTCAGGGACAGCATGAGCTGCCCTGATGGGAACCAGACACCCTGGGCAGCTTTCTGAAATCCTGTGGGCTTCCTGCTAAGCCCTGGACACATGTGCTGGCTGGGCAGTGCCGCCAGCTGGCTGGGCAGCCCAGGCTTGCAGGGGGCCTCAGACTATAGCCTCCCTGTTTGGAATGTGAGAGGCTCCAAGCAAGCTACAGAAAGAAGTCTCTGCTGGCCCTTTCCTTTCATTTCGGGTGGGGGAGGCAGGGAGAGGGGCTGAGCAGGGAAGGACAGGAATCCGGTGAAGTGGAATGGGCCACTGATAAGTGGCCTCCTGAGGAGGCCATGGGCACTGGCAGGGAAGGTTTTAGGTAACAGATTCCTAGCGCTTTAGTCAGGCCCTTGTAGTGAAGGTCACCATGGCAACCAAACAAAGTTCTTGGGCTAATGATGGGAGCTTTCCAATAACCAGTCTGTCAGTCACGCCCTGGAAGCCTGCCCAACAGGCTTTGAAGGCCCAAACTACACACCTAGGGCAGGGAGAAGCAAATGGTTTCCTGCTCCATGGTGAGCAAGAGCACCTCCTCCGACACCTTGGTCCCTCAGTGTCACAGTAGACTCTTGGGAGCTCCTGCTACTCCAGCCCTGATCCTAGGGGACTGGAAAGTCCTGGGGGAAGGTCTTCTGGAACCTCAGCAGGGAATCTTAGGCCCTCTGTGCGAGCCAGAGCTTGCCAACCACAAACAAATGAACCAGCACAGTCTTCTGCCCTAGGAAACCTAGACTGTTTTGGAAAATGTTTGAACTGATAACTCGGCATTAGTTGGAACCAGACCTTGGTTCAGTTCTGGTAAAGTTAAACCTCTAGGGCATCTCTCTGATCTACCTGGCTGGCCTCACCTACTTTTCAGATTGTGTATGACACATTCCTAGTAGTGCATTCACTGAGCAGAAGGGATCAGTCCTGGGTTGTGTGTTAGCAGTGCTGCCCTAGAACCCTGTGTGTTTAATTGTTCTTATTAAGGACTTGTGGCACATCAAAGGGATGCTTAAAATTCCAGCGCTCCAGTGAGGGGGTTGGAAGCAAATGTATTAACACAAACATAGTTTATCACTTTCCTGTGTTCATGTTTGCCAGCTGCAGGGCCCGCGGACACTAGCAAGGGGGGGTTGGGCCAGGGGCCAAGGGTGTGTTAGGGCAGGCACAGTCACTGCCACCCACACCTGCCCCCCACCATCCCACAGGTCGCTTCCTCCTCAGCAAGCAGAGTGGCTGTCAGCACTTCTGTTGTCTCACCAGTACCCTGTGGTCTTGCTGGGTGCCATAGTGTAGACCAGAGGGTGAAGCCTTGGCCTCCACACTTGAACTCACAAGGGCAGAAGCCACGGCTTGTTTGGGAAAGAGAGGAGGGAGCACCAGTATTGGCAGGTTTTCCGAAAGACGTTCCTCCTCCGGCTGCAAAGCTGGTCTTCGCTCTTGGCTCCCTTAGGCCTGGGCTGGAGGTGTCGCTGTCAGGCAGGACACTGTTTCTCTATAGTGGAGGGGCCTACTCCCCAGCGAAGTCTCATGGGCCAGGCTAACCTCCCTCTGCACAAAGACACTGGGCCCAGCAGCCTGTCCTCTGGTAGAAATGATGACCAGTGGCTGCCCACACAGGTGGGACCCCGTGTGTTCTGCCTGCACACCTTTCTGGAAGGTCTTCTTTGCTGAACAGCTCTGCTGCACAGGTTCTGTGTGGTCTGTGTTCAGGTCAGTTCACTGAAGTGGCGGGCAGGGAGGCCTAACCAGGAGGGTTCAGATTCCTGTTTCCTCATTGTGAAGCAGAGGATCATCAAAACCCTTTAAGGCTAAAGGACATGGGTCAAGTGCATTCTTCCAGGGAAAACCCCTGGTGTTAGAATGAGAAGAGCTGCTAAAGGGGTCCCTTCTAGCCCGACACTGGTCTCTGGGGAAGCCAGAGGGCCTTCACTAAGACTGGCCCGCCCTCCTTTAGCGTCCTGTGGAAGTCCTACCTCAGGAGTCTGTGTGTGAGCCGAGTGAGTCAGCTTCCCTGGTGGAGCCTTTCCTGAGCCGTGAAAATTGGAGGCGTCTGGGCTCCATGTGTCCCTGCATCCCAGCCAAGACCTGGGTGTCTGCCCCTGGGAGCCAGGCAGCTGGAGACCCAACGGGGCACCACTTCTTGCTGCTCGCCTGTCCTGTGAGTGGGACTGCTGTACCTGGCCAGGGCCCCTCTGCCCCACTCTGACCTCTCCCCTCGACTGCCCCCCCCACAGGACTCCAGGGCAGGGTGTCTAGCACATTGGGGAGACCATCAGTCTGAAGGCCAGGGGAGCTTGCTGGGTATTTTAGAAAGAAGGGAGCCAGGTGTGTAGTGCACACCTGTAATCCCAGCAGTCTGGAGGCTGAGACAGGAGGATTGCTGTGAGTCTGAGACCAGCCTAGGCTACAAAGTGAGCTCAAGGCCAGTCTGAACTGCATAATGAGACCCTGTCTCAAAAAAAAAAAAAAAAGACAACACAGCAGATCTGGCCAGCTTGATTCACTGCTACCATGAGCCATGCTGCTTGGTCTTTTCTGTGTGCACATATGTGTCACTAAGGATTGACAGGGCCTTCACACTGAGCTGTCCTTTTATTACTTTGAGGCAGGGTCTTGACAAGTCTCTTAAGTCTGGGTTCAGACATCAGGTCCTCCTGCCTTAGACCCCTACAGCACTGAGATTATAGGTGTGTTACCGCACCCAGCTTCTGTTTGTTGGTCTTTACAGCAGTGCTATTAGAATGATAAGGGAGCCAGGCTGACAGGTGGCCAGGCTGAGCCTAGAGCCCTAACCAACAGGCAGCTGGACAACCTGGCAGGCTGGAAGCCTGGAGCTCGGCCAAGCACAGGAGCACACCCAACACTGGCCCACATGGGCACTGCTATAAGCAGGGAGCCTGTCTCCTCGGCCTCCTGGGAGGTTTGGGAACTGTTGCTCTTGTCCCCATTTTAGAGATGAAGAAATGGAGCCAGGTGAACAGCTGCATACAATAGGAGCTGGGTAGGTGAGAGTCACAGGGCAAACATGGGCAGACTCCTTGTTGAAGAGCCAGCCTCCCACAGGGTCCCCTGCCCCACCCCAGGGAACTGAGTCCACACTGAGCAAACACTTTACTGGCTTTACCTCCCCAGCTCTTTTATAAAAACTTTGAGGCAAGGTCTTACTAAACTTCCCAGACTGGCCTGGACTTGAGATTCACCTGCCTCTGCCTCCCATGTGGCTAGGATTACAGATATGTGCATTTATTTCTGCATAGTAGCCTCAGGGCCAAGAGCTGTTTTTCTTCCCATTTTACAAACAGGAAGAGGAGTTCAAACCCAGTGGCCAGAAGAAGGGGCATGGGCACACAAGGGTTGAGCCCCGCTTTCTGTCTCTTGAGTGCATCTCAGTGTGGCCTAGGGTGCCCCCCCCCATACTGCCGCCACCACCGCTGCTGTGCACTGGCTCTGGCCTGGCCAGGCAGGAGACTTTCCAGGGGCGTGGCCGCCTGACTCAGAATGGCCTGCTTTTTCACTCAGTTAATGTGTTTTCTGTAAAAATAGAACTCTTCGTTAAAGCAGCGAGGCATGGCCATCAGCTGGAATGACTGGTTGCTGTCCTTTAAGGAGGTGATGGCCCCCTCTGCCCATTGGCCACACCTGCAGCCACCTTCACCCCCACACACAGGGCCAGGAGCCAGGGGAGCAGGACGCGGGTGCCAGGCTGCTCTGGTGCTGGGCACATGGGTAGCTTTCTGATGGGGGAGTCCTGTGCCTCCGCATCCTGCAAGTGCTTCCATTGAGTGACGCGGGGAGGGCGCTCCAGTGCCGAGATACAGCGCAGCCCCTGCCCCTTCACAAGCAGGACCTGGCAGCAGGCAGGGGTGAGGTGATGGCTCATGTCTCTCCGTAAGGCTGTGGCAGGCTCTGGCCTTGCCGGCTCTGTGTCCCTCCACCCTTCCAGCAGCCTCCCCGACCCCGCTGTCACCAGCCCACGTTGCATCCCGGGCAGTGCATCCAGGGAGGCTGAGGCCCCATGGCAAATGGCAGAGCCTGGAAGTACTCAGTGTCCCATGGCCCGTTGGACTGGGGTGTGAGCCGGGGGTAGAGGGCTTCCTCAGGTCCCTGACAGTCATTCGTTAAAGTGGGTGCTGAGTCACTTTAAAATGTGAAAGTGAAGATGTGGCCCTGAACCTGCTGTGCAGCTGTGGGGGAGGGGCGGACAGAGGGTGGGACACCTGTGGAGGGACAGATGGGCGACCTCTGACCCTGGAGTGTTTGCTTAACCAGAGACGCTTCAAAAAGTCTTATTTATCAAAGAATCTTTGCTTTAAAGAGCTTTCCAGAAAACCCTGCTCACCAGTTCTGAGGAGCTCACTCAGGAGTCTTCTTCTTTAGGGCAGTGAGAGGAAATTGTCTCTGCTTCAGAACAGGGAGAGAGCCAAGTCTTAATCCTTTAGACAAACAATTAGCAGTCACATCCTGCCTGGGGACAGAGGCCTAGAAAGGGAGAAGAGCATTAGCTCCTGGCCAGAGCAAGTAGGAAGGTCAACTGAGCGCCTGCCCGCATCCCGGGGACAGCATGTGGTGCAGATTCCTGCCACTGTCCAGAGCACAGGGGCAGGCAGGGTGGGCAGTTAGGATGTGTGACCACAGGCCTGGCGCTGGTCTCTGAAGGGCAAAGCTCAGCCTTGAAAGCTGTACCATGACTCCCTGGCACCAGGGCTCGCACATCTGGAAGTTTGAACTAGGCCTGGGAGAGTGGCAGGTATGAGGCATGTCCCAAAACCCGGGGTTTCCTGTGGCCCCAGCAGTGGGACAGGTACTGCACATTGGCGGACCTTGACCCTCCCCTCCCCAGAGGACACTCACCCACATACATGCCTCAGAAGCCGGGACAGGGCCTGGCTCCAGCCTTGGGAGACCTCCATCTCTGCTCTGTGAAGTCACCTTGGGCTCAAGGAGCCCGAGAACAGCCAGGAACAACAGCCACAACACAGTTGTAGGGCCCGTGGGGCTTCTGGCAACCCGAGGCACCAGCCCATGTGCTTCTCTCCACAGAGTCAGCAGGCTGTGGTTCAGGAGGCCCCACCCAGAGCCCCAGGACTGCAGTCTAGAGGAGGGCACCCAGGGGAACCACATTCGTGTGTTCAGGGCCCAGCCTCATGCGTGGAGCTGGTGTTGTGCCCGGGCGAGTGCCAGCAGAGCTGGGACTTGGTCTGGGGCTTTCAGCTCCTCAGCCAATGTCTGTCCATGGTGGCATCAAAGGATAGCATCCTTGTCCCGAAATAGCTCTTGTCAGAGTGCCAGGGTACTGGAGGGCCGCTGGATAAAAGTGTCCCAGTCTCACACTGTCCTCAGTTACACTTTGCCCCATGACTGTCCCCTGGGATGGAGACACACACAGGCATGCACACACCTGTGCACAAACGCCTGGAAGGAGCCAAACACCTGTGTACCCCAGCTGTAGAGCTCTGTCCCTTCCTTCTCCAAACTGGTTGTATGTGGAGGACACTTTGCTGTGTGTGGTTGGGGGCTATGCCTGCCTGGCTCCTCTGTAGCTGTGAGGACCCACGTGGGTAGCTTCCAGGCATGTGCTGGAGGTGTGCCCCTTCCAGGAGGGCCGCAGGGCAGGCTGGGTGATAGGGTGGCCACCAGAGCCAGGACTAGCATCAGACCATTTCCAGAGTGCCGTTGTACAAATGTTAGACAGGAGCTCGTGTTCATTACTAATATTTACCCAACTGATGTGAAAAGAGAATAGGATGAACCACAAAGTGAATGTGGTCCTGGGAAGCTAAGATGGGCTCTGCTCAGGGGCCTCCCGAGGGCAGCTGTGGCCTCAGTGTGGAGTGATTGTGTCTGTTTGTTTGTTTTGGTTTTTTGAGACAAGGCCTCATGTGGTTCAAGGTGACCTCAAACTCACTACATAGCCTAGACTGGCCTCGAACAGCAATCCTCCTGCCTCAGCCTCCTGAGCGTTGGGACTTACAGGCGTGTATCACCATACCCCATCTTTGGTTTGGTTTCAGACAGACTTACTTTATAGTTCTGGTTGGCCTTGGACTCACTGTGTACCCCAGGCTAGCTCAGACTCACAGACATCCTCTTGCCTCAGCCTCCCTAGTGCTGGAATGACAGACATACACAAGCACATCTGGCATTTTGTTTTGTTTTTAAGACAGGCTTGCTATATAGTCAGGCTGGCTTGGAACTTGGGATCCTCCTGCCTCAGCCTGCCGAGTGCTGGGATTTACAGGTGTGTGCTCTCACACTTGGCCAGAGTTATAGTTTTTAAAAAGGTCTGATGATCCTTTATTCAAATAGCATTTTAGATTTGCCCCATGTATAAGCCAGGTGAGGAGGGCTGGGCCGGTGGAAGGGTAAGAAACTAGGCGTGGCCGTGCTGTCCTACCGGGAAGCAGTGCTGTGTGGCCAGAGCCCTGGCTGTTCAGGCCGGTGCAAGCCCCAGGCATGTGGGGCGCAGCAGCCCTGTGCAGTGGTCGGCAGGGAGGGAAGCCTGTGCTTCCACAGTGCTGGGTTTTTCCAGAAGGACCCGGAGTGTTTGCTGGGCTCTGTTTGAGTAGGGAAAGCACAGGAGTAACTGGTTGCTGAGCTGGCATCCCAGAAGCTTCTAGCACTGTGAAGTAAGCCAGCAGGCAAGCAGGGGCCACATCCAGATGCAGTGCCCGCTGCCCTGGGGCAGCATGTCCAGGCCTTGAGGGGGCACATCGGCCAGATGTCTGAGGGGGAGGGAGCCTAGCAGAGGCCCAAGCGCGCCGCAGAGCAGGGCCAAGTCCCAGACCCTGGTCTCATGGAGGTACGGAGCCGCACATGCCCAAGGTCGTGGCAGGGTGGGGGGTGGAAGGTAGAGGATCTGGGAGACCTGAAGGTCACCTGGGTGCTGGGCCTGCTGCGTGGGCAGCAGCCAAGGGCCCTGGAGGACGAGCCCCCTGGCAGCACCCAGCCCCATGCCAGGGAAGCACTTCAGCTGGAGCCCACGATCCGGGTGTGGGCATCCAACCAGTGATTGTTGGAGCGCTGTCCCTGCCCAGAGAGAGTGTGGTTGGGTTGAGAAATTCTGCGCAAGGCCACTCACGCCAGCGGAACGTCAGCCTTGAGGACGCAGCTTGCACTGATGGAAGCCCCTGGGACCCTAGTCAGCTTTGCCAAGGGCCATCCTGGCATGCAGGGATGCTCTGCCCAGTGAACTGCGCCCGCCACTCTGGCTAGGTTAGCGGCAGGGACCCAGGGCTGTACTGCCCTTGGCCTAGGCTTCCTGGCCTCACCAACACCCTCTACTCTGACCTCACCCACCTGCAGTGTCCTCCACAGCCCACCCACCCTCCTCACCACAGGCCAGCTACAGTGAGACCCCATCTCTTTCCTAGCACTGTACCTGATCCAAAAATACAGCACTTGATTGTCTGGACAGCTCCACATTTATAACATTCTAATTGTTACCTTGAAGACAGCAATTGTCCCTTCTCCATATTTCTGAAAGCAGAGATGCCTGACGCGGGTGGAGCACTGGACCGTTCAGGAGTCTGGGCAGAGACACTGGGGCTGAGAGCCATCCTCCCCAGCAGCTCCCACTGTGGCCTGCACAGCTGCTGGGATCTCCCTTTCTGCCCCCAGGGCCTCAGAGGCCAGCTGTTGGTCATGGGTCAGTGTTCATGGAGGCATAGAAGAGTAGGGGAGGGCGGGTTTAAAGTCAGGCTTAGGAGATAGGGATGCAGTTCAGTGATGCAGCACCTGACTGGCAAGTACAAGGTCCTGAGTTCAGTTCCCAGTACGTATATAAGAAAGTCAGAGGCGGGGGCAGGTGGAAATAGAGGACAGAAGCCATGTGTGGGGAGGTGGTGTTCTCTGCCAGCAAATCACAGCCTAGGAGCAGGAGGGAAAAGAGAAGCGCAGAGTAAAACCTAGAGGCCCAGCCCCACCTGAAGAGCTGGCAGTAGATCTGGGGTGGGGCCTCTGTGCACAAGGCACATAGACAGGTTTGCACTTCCGCACAGCCAGGGACCAAGCTCAGGGCTTTGCCACCAAGTCCATGTGCCCAGCGCGCGCACGCACACACACGAGCCTCACTGCCGACCACCCGACGGGAAGCAGCTATGGCCGGCGTCGGCCGTATTCTCCCCGAGGTGTGCAGGCTACCACTGTGCATCAGTGCCGCTTGCTGTGCCGGCAGTGGAAACAGCACAGTATCTCCCTGCAGGGAGGAGGGACGTAGCAGCCGCTGGGCACCCTGCAGCACTCCTGGGCCTGCGCGACACCCAGAGGGCTCCAGCCCCCTCCACACCCGGTCCTCTGAGCCGGTATTCTGATGCGGCACCGGATCCCCTCGCTGGACCCCTGGCCCCCCCGCCACAGTGCTGCCTGCCACCCACCTCCACCCACAACCTACACCAGTCCTGATATTTCAAGTTGAAGGTCTGAAGCTACTCTTGTGGTACAGCAACTGCACCTATGTGGGAATTAAATAGGGTTTCATGTCGCTTTAATCCTCTTATGCAAGAGAGCTGACTACCATCTTTGGAAATTCAAGGAGAGAGAACTTTAATAAAGTATAACAGGACCATCTGAGTGAATTTGAGGTCAGCCAACAACCTGCACAGCTCCATTTAGTGCCGGTCAGCGCCAGTGGGACACTGGCAGAGCGGGAAGCAGAGTTCTGCCCTGCGATGGCCTTCATGCCAGGGCTCCATGTAACCTCCTCAATTGAAAGACGGCGTTCTGGGTACACCCACCAGGCCCTGCCTTGGGCCCTAGGGCCCAGAAGTGCGAAGCACTGCCGTGTGTCCACAGCCCAGGGCCTGCTTAGCCAGAGTGGGAGGCAGCACCAACTGGGAATCACACCTGAGTGCCTGAGAGGGTGGGCAGGATTTCACACAATCGAGGACAGTAGCGCTCACGGGATCCAGGCAGAGGAGCTGAGGCTGCAGTAGAGGCACTCACAGGTCCTCTGTCCCTCGCACACTCAGCGGGGGAGCCTCGCTGGGATGCTGACGGCTGCTGTCTTTCTCCGTAGCCTCATGTTCACCAAGGTGAAGCTGGAGCAGGTGCTGAAAGGCCCCGAGGAAGCCCTCGTGACCTGCAGACAAATGCTCCGGCTGTGGCAGACTCTGTACAGCTTCTCCCAGCTCGGGTGAGTGGCTGGCCTTGTCCTGGGGTTTGCCAAGGGTGGGGATGAGGTCTTCAGGCTGCAGTTGCCAGGGTAGCAGTCCTCAGCTGAGTGACCACAGCACCCGGCGAGGTAGGGGCAGGGAGGACATCTGGAGGAGAGGACGGGATTTGGCATTCATGTAATCCAGGGCTAACTTCTTGCCAGTTCTCCAGGACGTGGGTAGGAAACCGAAACTCAAGGTGTAACAAGGGTAGAGAAACCACCACGAGCACCTGAGCCAGGTCCTGGGCTCGCCACTGTCTGGTGAATCAGCCCCTCATATCCTGCATATTACCGATTTTATTGTCAGCCCAGAAAGGAAACTGACTCAGGGTTTCCTGGTGAGTGGTGCAGTAGTGTGGGGACTGGAACCAGGGCCTCCTGGGTCCCCCGTGGAGCCTGTCGCTTCTTTCCTGGCTCTGTCTGGAGGCTTGAGGAGGAAGCGAAGGCAGGGTCCCAAGGAGCAGGGTGTATGTGTTCTGGCTGAATCTGCAGAAAGACTGGTGAAGCCCATGCAGTGTTAGGCCTCAGCCTCTGCAGCCCGGAGGGACAGGGACAGTGCATCTCCCTACCTCCAGGACTGCTGGCTGTGGCATCCCGCCTCATGGGTTCCCGCATCACAGCAGGGGTGGGGGCAGAAGACCTCCAGACTCCCCAGGGTGAATCCATCCTGCTGGAACTTACAAAAGATTGTATTCCAGGGAAATCAAGCACAGGGTCAGCTTTCCCTTCATGGCCTTGGGGCCAGGAGAGTCCAGGGCATAGTGGGACCAGTGGTGGGAGGTGCCAGAGGAGGCTGTGGGGCGGGAGCTTTTCAGAAAAGTGAGGGGAGGAGGCAGATGCAAGGGCAGGGTCCATCTGGGAGGAGAAGACCCTCATGCAGAGAACTTCCCCGGGCCGGCTACTCATCGTCTGCATCCTCTCAGGGATGGCTGCTTAACTGCCATCCAGGTGGCCAATCTTGCTGGGGCCACTTGGGCCCAAAGCCTGAGCTCCATTATGTCTGCCCTGTGCCTCCCTCCTAGCCAAAGGCTGCCGGGTCCTCTCTCAGGGGCCATTGGAGGTTTTGCTTCACCCTCATACACACTGTCTCTGACCTGAGAGCCTGATGGAGCACCTCCCACCCAGAAGCCCTGGGAGCCTCTCCCAGGAACTCCAGGGCAGGCAGGGCAGGGCTCAGCTAAGCAAGTAGCCTGCACCTGAAGCTGAATGTAGCAACCTCCTGGCCTTCCCAGGAGACAAGAGTCTGCTCTGTCCCTGGGACTGCAGATCAGAAGCCAGGGCTTGCAGCCTAATTAGGCGTGACCCCCACTCTACCCAGACAGCCTACCTCCTGTCTCCCAGAGCCCCTGGCATCCCCCATACCTCTCTGCAAAGGCTACACAGCTGACCTGATGCCCATCATCTAGACCCCTCCTTCACTGGCCCGCCCACCACCCAGCCTCTGCTGGTGAGCCGCCATACGGGTCTTTGCTACTTGCTCAGCTTGGAATGTCTCCTCTCACTGTCTGGGTTTTTGGTTATGCTGGACATAGACCTAGAACTGTGGGGCAAGCCGTCCCCAAGATGGACTCTTCTAGAACCCTGGGAGAGGCCCCTTCAAGGGATGGCAGAGAAGGCAGAAGATGGGAGCGCTCTGTGGGCTGAGTGCCTGGACAGGAGGGTGATGCTGTGCCGGCCCTGCCTGGGCTCTCGAGTTGGATGACAGCCTTGGGAGATGGAGATTGTCATGCTTGTTTTCAGGAGAGAGAGGTCATGAAAAAGGTCAAGTAGTGTTGTGAAGGTGACACAGCCAAGAAGGGTGGGCGCCGTGACTTCAGCCTGTCTCCTTGCTCTTCACCTGGTGCCTTCTGGGAGGAGGAGGCTGGGGGGAGGGGAGGGGAGGCTGCCCCGAGCCGTTGCCTTGGTGCGTGGTTTCCGGATGCCTCCAGATGTGGCTGTGCAGCCACAGGTGCGTGTTGGGGTGGCAGAGACGCCTGGGGCCCTCGCTTTATTTGCAGCACCATGGTCTTGGCCCCCACGGAAGGGAAGGCAGCTCCCGGCCCAAGTGCAGCTCCTTCTCTCAACCCTTTCTCTTAAGTAACAAGCAGGTCAAGAGCAGCAGGCACCCTTGGTGGGGGACGGGGCCATGTGTCCCTGGAAAGACAGCAGGGACGCTGCTGCCACCGCTGCCGCTGTCCAGAACCCGTGGTGCCTTCCTGCCCCCACCGCTCCTCCGCTCTGAGAATGAGTATGGAGCTGAAGGGACCCGCAGAGTTAGGTGGGAGGCAAGGGAGGATTGCTGTGCTGGTTAAGCTGCCATCCAGGGCCCCTCCAGGGCAGCTGGAGGTGGGGGTCCTGTGGCAGGGAATGGCATGCCTTCCCTGGTTTGGCTGGGGCACTCCTGCAAATACCAGGCTTTCCCTGGAAGCTGGCTCAGTCCCCACACTCTTCCACTCTTCTGCACTGAGCCAGATTTAGAGAGCACGGAAGCCTCGCGCTGGCCTGGGGCAGCGTCTTCCCCCACCTGGTCTCAGGGAGGGAAGACACCGTATGCAGGTCTCCGCTCCAGACTGGGGTGCTGTGGGGCTGTGCCGACCTGCCCTGCTTCTCCAGTGCTCCCGGCTCCAGGACCTCCCGGAGTGAGGGTCCCTCATTCTCTGTCAGCCCACTCTTACTAGCCCTGCCCTCTCTTGCCTTCCAGAGGCCTGGAGAAAGATAGCAGCTTGGGCGAGGGGCTCACCATGAAGAAACAGAGTGGCGTGCGCCTGACCCTGCCCGATGCCCATGATGCGGACTCAGGTAAGGATGCACCCTGCAGACTGCTGCTCTCGTGGGCCCTCAGCTGGCTCCCGTAACTAGGCGGACACATGTGGAGGGTGGTATCTGCCCAGCCTGGTCAAACCCCCTCCTCCTCCCTGCACCACTGCCAAGGACCTTGGTGCTGCTCTTGGACACCCAGCAGGTGGCCCTGGGGTAGATGGCGCACAGCTGGAATGAGCGAGGGGGAAGGAGGCCAGGTGGAAGGGTGCTCTGCAGCAGAAGCATCGCCCCAGTGCCATACGGATGAGTCAAATAGAAAGGAGCGGGCCAGGCTGTGCATGGCTGAGCTCAAGGTGGACTGTTCCGGAAAACCTATCCTGAAGCCCAAGGCTTGTGAGATTCAAATGAATCCAGGAATTTCACACTTGCATGTTTAAGCTGAGGACCTGATTAAAGCAAAACACCTTCCTGGGAGACAGAGAGTTAGTCATGGGAGCAAAAGTGTGAGGAGAGCTTGCTTGGCTGGCGGAGCTGCTCACTTCTTGCTTCTGTGGGTCCCAGCCAGGCTGCAAGTGAGCAAGCTGCCTCCAGCAGCCATCCTGGCCCCTGACTCTTGGGTCCTGTCCCAGGGGTCTGGGCTGCATGTGAAGCTGCTGTCTACAAGTGGGGAATGGTCAGGTGTGGCAGCCCCTGTGCCGTTAGAGAGGAGGGTCATGTACGTGGTTATGAGGACTCTTGAGTACATGTGTCTGCTAAACTGAAGTCCTCCGTGGTTTACCCTGAGGTCACATGAGGTCATTAGAACCTTTACTGCCTCTGAGGGCAGGCGAGCAGGCACTCACCTTTTACCTGTGTGGGAATCACAGCCATCAGCGGCTTGTGTGTCCTGGGGAGGGCCCCCACACACAGCCCTTCAGGGTGTCAGGACCCCCCACTTTGGAGCCACTGCCCAAGTGTTCTTCCCGGCCTCCTGAGGGCCCTTTGCACACATAGCTAACGTGTGCTTGTGAAAACACAAAAAGAACAACAAATAGAGAAACGGAATGTCACCACACAGACCTTAACAAATGGCACTTGGGACTTTTCTCCATGCGTGCCCATGCTCATTTTGGTGAAAATCCGATCATTTCCCTGTGTAACGTGCTGGTCTGCACCCGTCCGCGTAGGGCGAGCGTCCCTCCATGGCCCGGCACACTGCCTGTGTGCAGTATTTCTGAGATGGCTGCGAGGTCTTGGGTGATTGATGGTTATGCCTGTGCTTACTTCTAATTAGCCTTGTCATTACTGCTCAGGTAATTTCTGTTTTTAGGATTCTAGGGAGGAGTTGAACATGGCTGTTTCCCTCAGGGATATGTTCCCATTGAATTTCTGCCTGCTTGTCCCGGGAACATTCCTCTACTGCCGTGGGGAGGGTGGGTGGTAGGTCTGAGCCGTTGCCCAGCTGCCGGCCCCTGCCGCCCTGCCTGTCCTCGCGGAGCTGGCATCCTGACCCTGCCATTCAGTCCCAGGTCTTGCTTTACAGGCTCTCGCCGGGCATCGTCCATCGCGGCCTCTCGGCTGGAGGAGGCCATGTCAGAGCTGACCATGCCCACATCGGTCCTGAAACAGGGCCCCATGCAGCTGTGGACCACACTGGAACAGATCTGGCTGCAGGCTGGTGAGTGCCCACCCACACCCACCAGGCTGCCCTGGGACATGGGGTAGGGAGGGGGTACGGGGCGCTGGTGAGGCCAAGAATATGGCATGGGTTCCAGTTCCAGCTGTTCTTCCTTGTTTGCCCAAGCAGTCACCTGGGGCATCTGGCCCTGGGAGTCCTCAGCCCATGCGAATGCCAGTCTCCCTCCCTGTCAAAGGTTCCTGGCAGCAAGCACTACTGGAGAGGACTGGTATCCAGGTGGCGATCCCCAGTAGGCACCCTGACCCCCAGAGGCCCATGTCAGGAAGCCCCCACTTCAGCATCATGCAGATTGGCCAGCCCTCACCCAGAGTGCGCTGCCATGCAGAGCCACCCGCGGCAGGTGCTTCCTGGGGGTGCTTGGGGTGGGCGCGGGGGCAGAGGCCATGTGGCAGTGCAGGTCCAGCACCCTCATGCTCAGCTTAGGAGGGGCTTACTGCAGTGTTTGATAACAGGACAATGGTACAGGAGGTAGATCAGAGTAAAAAGAGAGGAAGGTGGGGCCAGAGCTATTTAGGATGGAGTGGAAGCTGAAGGGCCACTGGAGTCTGGGCTGCCCAGGCCACTGGCCTCGCCTTTGTCTGGCTCTCCTCCTTGCTCCCTCCCCAGCACAGGGCAGGGGCTGCAGTCCCGGGAAACTAGAGGAGAAAGTAAGTGGTGGCAGGCTGTAGAGGTGCTGGTGAGCTCAGCTCTGAGCCTGCCTTCGAGTGTTCTGCACATACAGCCGCATTAGTATGCAGGTCACCCCCACGCCCCTTTGCAGGTTCTCAATATGGAAAAAATTTGGACCAGGATCCACAATGCAAATATTGCCCCACTTAGCATCTTGGGTCCCTCAGGATGCCGGGGGGGGGGGGGTTGCTCCTCAGCTGTGGCTCTTGCAGAGGAGGAGGATAGTGGAGAATCCAGAGGATGATAAGCAAGCTTCCTCCGAGGCCAGAGTCCCCCTGCCATCTCCCAGGACGAGGAGCCATATGGATTCTCCTGGGAAGAAGGCAGTGCCAGCCCCGCACGCGTGTGCGTAGAAGCGGCTCCCAAGGCCTTTGGTTCCACCAACTGCCACGTTTGCTTCCAGGGGCACAGCCGCCCTGTGTGCTCTTCTGCTTGGGTGGGTGCTGGCCTTCCTGCGCCCATCCTTATTAGACTGCCGCGCTTCTGTGGGCATCAGCCTGGCTGTCACTCCAGCGAGTGCTCTGGACACTGGGCCAGGAGTGGGCCGGGGGGGTGTGGGAGCCAGTCTGGGTGCAGGTAGCTGACCCTGCATGGCGTATATGCTTGTTTCCTCATGTAACAGTTTGGGCCTGACAGCCTCTTTTGGGAGGACAGCCTTGTCATCCCTAGGTGCTACTCTTACCCATGTGATCTGGGATGGCTCTCTGCCGCATTCACATTCCTGGGTGTAAGATAAATGGGGAGGGGGAAGCACTCCTCCTCATAAGGACCTATCCTGGAATTTACACACGTCTTTCCCTAGGGAATCATGGACCAGAGTTCTGTTATTTATTACCCCTCACTGCAAAGGACTCTGGCAGATGCCATTATTCTGGGTGTCCATATACTTTTTTCTTTTGCAGTACCAGCTATTGAACTCAGGCCCTTGTGCTTGCCAGGCAAGTGCTTATTACAGGGAGCCATCTCCCCGGCCCCCCACCTCCTTTTTTTAGACAGGGTCTCACTGTAAAGTTCAGGCTGCCCTTGAACTCTCTGTGTAGCCCAGGCTGCTCTCAAACTCATGGTGCTGCTCCTGCTTTTGCCTCCTGGGTGCTGGGATCATAAGTGTGCTCAACCACACCTAGCTTATTATGATGCATTCAGAAATCAAAGGGTCTGTGGGCTTGGTGGCATGTGTCTGAAATCTCAGGTACTCAGGAAGCTGAGGCAGGAGGAGTCCAAGCCTCGACAACTTAGCAGAGCCATGTTCAAAATTGAAAGGGAGCTGTGGAAGTAGCTTGGTGCTTAAAGTGGTTTACTAGCCTTGTACAAAGCCTTGGGTTTCATTATCACACCAGAAAAAAAATCCAAAGAAGAGACAGTGGACTGCAACGTAGCGGCTGGGTGTTGTGGGTGCCTGAGCAGGCCTGCCCCGCGGGCTCTGCCTCCCAGGCTGCCATCAGCACCAGCTTTGCCTGAGCTGCTACCTGTCGGTAGCAGGGCAGCCAGGGCCAGGTGAGCGAGTCTGTGAGTGCTCCTGCACCGCCCCATCACAGGCTAATTGCTGTCCTCAGAGTCCCGCGCATCCCCACCCACAGGTCTACCAGCTGCCTCAAATTTATAGGAAGGGAAAGAGATCCCTTCATCGTTCTGCCATGAGCCAGTCCTCCTGGCTGGTTCAAGATAAAATTACAGCCCAGTCTGTTTTGGCAAAAGCTTCTATCCTGGAGCCACCCTGGCCGGGAAGTGTGGCCTCCGCCCTCTTCCCCTCCCCTCCCCAGCTATGTCTCACCCAGACAGACCTCTGGGCTGTGACACGGGGGCAGCACTGCGCCCCACAGTGCTCCAAGGTCCAGAAAAGCTTCGAGCAGGGACAGGAATGCTCCTGTGCACTCCTGACCTGGCAGAACCTGCCGGGGGGCTCCCTCTGTCTGGGGCAGGCAGGCCTGAGTCGCGGTAATCCAGGGCCAGCTTCATGCTGTCCAGACAATAGCACCGTGTTTCTCTGGGTGCCCGGCCTGCACCCTGGCAGCTGGAGCAAAGCTAGTGTTTATCCCAAAATTCCGGTTGAGGGAGAAGCAGGCCCTCCCTCCCCTTTGCTCTCTGTTCCTACCTGTCTCCCCTCAACTCTCGACCTTCCTTCCGTCCTTCCCACGTGCTCCTCTCGCCCTGTTCTGACTTCTTCCCACCTCCCAGTCTCCTGTCTGCTGCGGCTGAGGCCCAGCCCCCTACCCCTTCTCACTCTTAGCCCCAAGGCTGAAGGGCTGCTGTCAACCTCCACCTTCTCTCTTGACTCTCCTGGTCTTTCTCCTGCCACCCACTGTCCCCACCAACCCTCCCCGCAACCTCCACCCTGTCTCTCCCTTCTTCCTCCCTCAGGCTCCTTTATTCTGGGTGTCCGCATGTCCTGCTGGTCTACCCCAATTGTGAAAGCAGGTGGTGCTTGTTTCCTTACTTCCTTCGGGGGTCACTGAAGCTGCTCACACTGGAGCACAAACTTAGCCAAGGTTGATTCCTTTTAGGGCCTAATGTATTTCCCTCTTGCCCTGACGCCTTGAACTCTGAGTTGACATGGCTCATTCTTTTCTTTTTTAACCTTCCCTTTTCTAAGATCTGGGGGCAGAGTCCCTGTAGGAAGCACAGCTCACCGAAGCAGGCACCAAAGAGTGGCCCTGAACCCTCAGCCTGGGTGAGGCCCATCTACCTGTGGGGGCAGAGAGCCTGGGCTCCAGCAAGAACTGCAGGAAGAGGGGACCAGCTCTGGGTGCAGGATTAGACCAGGGTGCCTCCAGAAAAGCAATAAAAGGGACTCTTGCAAAGCCCCAGGGAGCAGATGTTTTCCATTTGTAGCCTGTGGAGAGAGAGCAGAGGGAAGAGGGGGTGGGGACAGAGCTAAGAGAAAGAAAACCAACCAGACAGGACAGGCAAGAGAGGAGGCAGTGGGCCAGGCTGGGAGGATGGGGCCCGGAGACAAAGGGCAGACTGGAGTCCAGGGCCCAAGGTATAGGACAGGAGGCCCTCTGACCCCAGGTGCACCAAGCCCTGTCAGTGAGGTGACAGACAAGGAACCCTTCAGGGCAGCAGTGCTCGTCCAGCCATGGATGGGGAGGCCAGGATGGGTGTGGACTGCCCTGGGCCAGGGGCCAGGCTAGGAAGGGAGGGTCTGGGCAGTGGTGGGCGGGCGCTGTGGGCTACTGCTATAGCCCGGCTGACTGGCTCTGCACACCATGTTTGGTAAGACAGTATGTAGGAACTGGGGCATCTGCCTAGGGGGCACCATGGCCAGGAGATGGGGTACACCTCAGGCCCCAGACCTGTGGGGCTGTGCGTAGTGTGGCCAGAGGCCTCAGAGGCCTCTCATCCCAGGCTCCACTCCCTGTCCTCTGGCTTCCTGCCTAGGTGGTGGCAGTGCCATCACCTGGAGTGGCCCTCCCTGTCCTGCAGGCACCTCCCTGGTGTCTGGTCCCCTTGGTGCAACCCAGGCCCTGGCTCTCTAATGGAATCTGTTGGTGTAGATGCACAAGGTGTCATCAAGGCAGGGACCTGAGGACCCAAGGACAGGACAGTGAGCACATAGCAGAATGAGCCACGTGGGCCCAGCCTGAGGTGCTGGCACTGAGAGTCTGAGCCCGGGGCCCCAGCCAAACGGAGCTCCCGCCTGAGGGGGACCCAGCCTCCCCACCCCAACACCGATCAGCCACAGCCTGCTGCCTCCCACCCCTCCTCCTGTGATATCTGAGGAGTCTGCCACAGTGGTCCCCATTCTCTTCTCTGCCTCCTCCAGAAAGCTTCACTGACCACGTGTACCTGACCCCTTGAGTGCCTTAGCACCCCAGGTTGGCACCTAGTGCTTCACTGCCCTGGCCTCAAGTGCCTCAGTGGCTTAGTGTCCACCCCATCCCTGCTGGTCCTCCTCCCCAGGCAGACGCTCACTGACCAAGGCAGCCCGTTCAGAGCCCCTGCAGCGGCTCAACAGCAGCGCAGGGGAGGAAACTTGAGGCAGAAAGAGCTAAATCCACAAACCCTGTGCCAGTCCCTAGCAAGGGCCGGGCTCAAAGCCCACCTCCTGGCCTCCGCTGATTGTGCTGTCCACCTTGGCAGTGTTCTTGTCAGCCGTCCCTTGTGCCTGCCCACGTAGCCTGGGGACCCAGTTCTCTGAGTGCTCATCTCCCATGAAGAAGTGGCCAGTGCCCAGAGCCCTGTCACCTTGCTGGGTGTGGCCCTCTGCTCAGGTTGGCCCGAGGTGTCCTGTGCTGCAGTGAGGCCTCACTTGGTCTCCTTTCTGTTGCTGACTGGGACAGGCAGAGGGGTGTCCGCTTCCCAGGGTTCCTGGAGGGGGTTCCTGTTAGATACCCACCCAGACGCGATCAGCTCTGCGCCCTGATGGGAGGGGCTCTTAGCACGGCCCAGCTAACTCCACTTCGCCGCACTCCTCTGTCTGTGCTGCCATCTTCCCGTGACTTCCACATGGGCACCAAGCCTGGGGCTGGGCAGCTGAGCCCGGAGCCTGCTTGGGAGGAGGGCAGAGTGGGCAGCCTCTCTAGGGACTAAAACATGTGATTCTGGCTCTTCCTGGGCTGCGGAAGGTGCCTGGTTGCTATGGGTCTGCTGTGGGCAGATGTGGACCTCCATGATGGCCAGAATCTTCTTTAGGGGAGGTCAACATGGCTTCGCCTTTGCCTGCAGTGGGAGTGGAGCAAGGGCCCCATTGTGTCTGCCTGTCTGCCTGAGTAGAGACCACAACAGTGCCAGCAGGGGTAGTTGCAGGGGCAACTAGAGAAGGCACTCCGAAATTGGGGCTTGGCCCACACTCCTGCTCCATAAATCCAGGTGGAGGCCCTGGTGCTGTTGCCCGCGCCACTAGGCCTATGCTGTGTGCTGTTCTTCTGCAGGTGCCTCGGCCTCTCCTTTCTCCCTCCTCCTCCCACTCTCATGTTTAGTGGTGAACTTGGCTCCCTGCAGGGCTCTGGGCAGAGCCCTCCTCAGCCTGAGCAGGACCCAGCCCTGTAGCCCCCTCCTGTCTCCAGCCTGAGGCTTTCCACACAGCTGCTTCAGCATTGGCCCTGCTGGACACACCATGAACAAGTGGGGTGAAGGGTCTGAAACAGAAACTGGAACCCCCAGGGCAGGTGCTCAGCCTAGGGGACCCCATCCATGTCACACTTTCAGGCTCTGAAGTCACTGTCCCACACACACCCTGCCTTCATCACTTACTGTCCACAGAGCCCTGGACAAGGGCCGTTACCTCTGCCTAGGTCCCTTATCTCTAAAGCAGGGTGACAGCACTTGTCCTCCACGTTTGGGGAGCATTGTCGGCAACAGTCTGTGTGGAGTCCTCAGCTCAGTGCCCTCCCCAGGGAGCAGCAAGGTCTGTTTCTGAGGTTACCCTATGCCCCACAGCAAGGGTGCCCAGCACTCTGCCCCAGGCCCCACCTCACCTCCTGCCCTTCCTCTGCTTCCACAGCCGAGCTGTTCATGGAGCAGAGACACCTGAAGGAGGCGGGCTTCTGCATCCAGGAGGCAGCCGGCCTCTTCCCCACCTCTCACTCGGTGCTCTACATGCGGGGCCGGCTGGCCGAGGGGAAGGGCAGCCTGGAGGAAGCCAGGCAGCTGTACCAGGAGGCCCTCACGGTGAACCCAGACGGCACCCGCATCATGCACAGCCTGGTGAGTTGGCCCTGCCCCCTGCTGGCCCCGCCATGAGCCTGTCTCTTACCACCACTGTCTCCTGGTCTCTCCCTGGTGTCAGGGAGGTGGGGTGGCTTCCTCTGGTGCTAATGGAAGAGACTGCTCTCTGTCTGCATTGCTAAAAAAAAAGTCTAGGAGGGTTGGTTGGTATCTTTTGTGGGACTTCCTTTTTTTCTTAAGCCCCAAGGAGGTTTCTTTTTACTCCTTGGATCCAGGCTCTAGGAGACCCCCAAATGCTCTTCCCTCTGGGGTCCCTAGGACCTTTTCTATGGTTGTTAGGCTGCCTCTCCATTCCAGGGGGGCTCTGTGCCTCGTTGAGTCTTGGGGGTCCCTGGCATGGACTGTCACATTAGGCCTAATGTGAGCACACACTGAGAATGGTCCCAGCATGGTGAAAGGTCCCACAGCGCCAGTGCTTAGGCACCGTGGCCCACCTGGGGAAGCGTAGGGGCTGTGCAAGGCTCGGGCTGCTGGCCCAGCCTTCCACACTGTCTGGGTGACCATGTGCAAGCAAGCCACCCTGTCTAAGCTTCAGCTGAACTAATCCACCTGGCAGGCCTCTGGTCCAGGAGCCACCACTGAGTTCCTGCTCGGACAGGTGGTGTGGTTGGCCCAAGAGGGGACCAGTTTGTGCTGCCTTCCTGCTCCCAGAGACCCGGTACCTGGACAGATGCCCTAACCTGAAACACGCCCTTGGACTTTTGAAGGGTCACATAGGAGTCCGTGGTTAGCAAGTCTTCCCCTAGCTGCCGGTGACTTACAAAGGGGCAGGCCTGCCATGGCGCTCCCTGTTCCTGTGGGTTCCAGGGTGCTCTGAGGGTGACATGAAGGGACCCCTGACATGTGCCGCATGGAGAACATGGAATGGATCCGGAGCATGGCTCTAGCTGGGTGAAGCGGTCATTGTGTCCTCAAGTAGCACCACACAGTGTCAGTTTTTAGGCGATGACTCTTAGCATAGCCTTGTGCATACCTGGGGATCGTCTTTGCTAAGAGAACGAAAACCTCACTTGGGAGAAGGCCTGGGCCACGTCCTCTTTGCAGGGAAAAGGCCCTTCCAGCCCCTTCCGGAGCCCTTGGATATGGAATAGAAGAGGACTCCCAGTTTCTCCAGCTGCCTGGCTTCTTCTAGAATTTGACTTGGGCCTGCGTGAAGTCCCACCTGGGAACGCACACCCCTGGCGTGGACTCCCCCCAGCTGTGCTTTCTCCCAAGCTCCTGTTGCCCCCTGGTTGGCTCAGTAACTGCGTGGTTTTGGTTGTTGTTTTGTTTTGAGGGGTGTCTTTGTTTTTTGATTTTCTGCAAGGCGCATCCTCTTTGCTCCCAGAGGTCAGACGTTAGTGTCTCTGACAGGCACCTCAGCATAGTGACGTCCAGAGACTTGATGAGGGTGGAGGAAAGGAGGACGTGGGCGGCCATTAGGCCCAAGCCAGCAGAGCTGTCTGCCTGCCACTGTGTGCAGTTATGGGCCCACAGCCTTGGCCCTAAAAACCCTAGAAAATCCAATAACAAGTACAGCCTTGAAGTAATAGTGTACCATTTTTCATTTATGCTTATTATTGTTTGTAGCTATTTTCCCGAAATTGAAGCAGTATCCAAGGGTGGGTTTCCATGGCAACCGAATAGCTGTGTACAGTGTTCCCTGCAGATGTTACTGAAATGGTCCCTTTTCTCTTCCTGGGGTGCCTTGCCAATTTGATGAAATTGGAGCAAGCCAGCGCCAGGCCTGCCCCCTTGTAAAGTCACCGGCAACCAGAGGGCCAGTCAGCTCCTGCGTGGGCAGCCTGTCGCCTTTCCACACGCTTTGTTTCTGCCAGCTTCCCACACGTGTGCACAGAGAAGAGCAAATTGCAAGCCTGGGGAAGATTTACTGAGTCCATTTCCTTAGGACATGTACATGCTGCGTACTGATTCCAGGTGCTCCCCGTCTGAGCATCTTTCACGTTCTTGCCTAGGATTCAGGATGTCTGGGATCTAATCCTGTCCCTGACCCTGACACATTCTGGTGACTTGGGAAAGCACTTAGCGTCCATGCTAGTTGGAAGGCAGCATTCCTTTCCTTTTGTAAGTGGATGATAATCTTCGTTGTTCCTAGGCCGTGGTGTTGCTCTAACCACAGATGTGCGTGTGTGTCTGCAATGCATAGCGAAGGGCACAGAGCTGCGGACACACCACTCCCTCCCAGTGACAGGCACTGCTAATTAGTCACCTTCCCTCCTAGCATAGGTGTGAACGTAGGACCTTTTCAGCATGATGTGACAGGAGGGACCCACTACCAGGCAGTCCAAGGCAGCTTGACATTTGTGTCCGGGGGCATCATTATAAAAGTAATCAGCAGGCATGAGAGACAATTAGCTGTCCCAGCTCTGCGAACTCTGGAATTGGTGCATCCTTGGACAATTATCCAGAGAGACCCAGCATCCCCTACAGTGGAAAATCCTAGCCTTGCCACCCCATTGCAGCTTCATGAGGACTCTGGTCCTTGAGGATATGAGGGGAAGAAGGGCTGCCTCTGCCCTGGGAGCCTAGCACCCTCAGCCCTGGGCTGGAAGCACTTAACTCCTTCCCTGGAGCCCTTCAAGGTCATGGGTGTACCTTACTCCCTGGGGTCTGGGCAGAGCAGGGTGAAGTGCTACTGTATGGTCTGTAGGGTGTGCCTGGGAGGTGCCAGAGCTGACACAAGCCCACAGGAGAGGAAGGCTGCTTTCAGGAGCCAAGCTGCAGGCCTTGCTGAGAAAATGAACTCTGGCCCAAGCGCAGGTTCTCTGCCTGCCCTGTTCCGGGTACTGTGGGAGATGTTGCCCTGCCCCAGCTCTACACTAGCCCCAGCTTAGGCTCTGCTACCAGATCGCGGGCATTCTCACTGCTGCAGGGTCCAGAGATCATCCGCCAAACGCTGGTCCTGTGGGCTCCCCCATAGAGGGCTCCCGGCTGGAGACTGCCGAGAGGCTGGCAGTGCTCCCTGCAGATGGAAATCATGGCCCAGGCGCAGGTCCCAACCGTCTGCCAGGCCACCTGAAACCTCCTCTGCTGGGGCACTCAGGCTGCAGTTCACTGGCAGACGACAGGTGAAGAAGGGATGTCTGACCCTTACCTGTCCTCCCAAGGTCCCCACCAAGATCAGTGGTGGAGTTGCCACATTGGAAGGAGCCCAAGGGCTTGTCCAGGCAGCTGCTGTTGTGTTCGCACCCCTTTCTGCCCTGTCACTTCCCATGGGGGACGAGGTGCCAGGCACCAAGGCAGGGTCCAGTGGACATGTTGCTGGGTGTGCTTCTGGGGGGCCCTCCTGGAGGTCACTGGAACACAGTGAGACAGTCTGGTGCTCACAGGTGGAAATGAGCACCACTGTGCATGTGCAGTGGTCCGCAGAGCAGAGAAGGAAAACTGGCCTTTCCTTCCTCCTTCTGAGCTCCTGAACCAGACCCCTGCAATAAAAGAGATGACCAAGAGAAGGTGCCGGGTGGAACGAAAGCACACACTCCTCAGGTACCGGACTGAGTGGCACTCGGGGTGGCATGCAGCCCCACGCAGCATCATTGCCCAAGAATTAGACAGTCAGAGAGAGAAATCAGACGAAGGAGGGCGACCGAGTCTCCAGGGATGGCGGGGCGCGGCAGGCAGTAAGTGGAGGCGATGCCTCATCCCCGGGCAGAGCAGCGCCCAATGCCACCATCCATGCCCATCACTTCTCTCCTCCCTTGGAAAGCCCTCGCGGCTGCTTTTAGGTAAGGGGGAGAAGGAGAGCTTCTCTTGGACCTCTTTTTGATTGTCATCAACTCGAAACAGTCCTCTTGCAAGGTCCTTCCAAGGGAGGGCACATTCTGCCACCCTGCACTGCCACCATAGAAAGTCCCAACCCAGGCCTCCACATGGCTCGGGAGAGTGCACACTGTGGAGCTGGACACAGCTAAAGCCCTCGCGCATGCGTGAGCAAGCAAGGTGATTGTGGGTTGTACCTGCCCACTCTTCCATGGACAGGCTCTGAAGGAAAAGGCTTCATGCCTCCTTCCACAGTCTCTTTCTCAGGCACCACCTGGGTGGCAGTTTCTGAAGCAGCCCTGGCCAGGTGACAGCCCTCTGGAAAGGCAGGGTGCCTGCTGCTGTCTTGGTGCTGCCATGGCAGTGAACGAGCTCCCCCCGTTGCTTTCCTCCATTCCCAATGTGATGTGCCTGCCCTGCCCTTCAGAAGGTTTAGGGCACTGTCACACCTTGGTGCAGTGTGGCACGTGAACCTTCACTCCCAGGCTCTAGGTGGGGCTTTCAGGTGCTCCCTGGTCCCAGCAGAAAGGGCCAGGTCTCTAAGGCCAGAGAGGTAGATTCTTCAGTGGGACCCAAGGGGGGACAGGCCTGAGACAGACAGACAGATGCCTTTACGCCATAGAGGTGTGTGGGTATGACCTCCCTTACTGGGCCAGCACCTTCTTCTGTAAGTGTTGACAATAACTCAGACTTGTGAACTCGGAGGCCTTAGAGGAACTGAACCCTGGGGAAGGAGAGGGCAACACTGGGCATTTCTGCCACTGTTAGTATGGAAGGCTTGGTGCCAAGAGGCCTGCACCCCTCCTGTGCCCAGCATTGTGGGCTGGACCCACTGTGGCTCTGTGCTGCAAGGTGGCTCTGATGCCAGCATGGTGCTAGGGGACAGGGCAGGGGCCTCAGCGCTGCCCTCGGATTGCTTCTAGGGTTAGCTAACTGGGATGTTTTTTGGGACCCCAGTACCAGAGCTTGCTCTGGGGAGGGACCCCCCCAGCTGGAGCAGGGCCTTCACATCCGCCTGAGCCCGCTTTGTCCTGGTTCCTTAGCCTTTAGGCTCATTTTGCTTGTCTGTAAAATGGTGGCCAAGGATATGGCTCAGTAGAGTAAGTGCTTGCCTGGCAAGCGCAATGGCCTGAATTCAATCCCCAGCTCGGCGGGGCCACGGGGGAAGAACCCATGTAAAATGGTGGCTCCTGTGGCAGCCCCAGGGCTGTTGTTAGAATTGTGCTGAGTAGTGCTGGGAGCTAATGAGACAGTGGCTGGCATCATTTTCATCTTCACTTTGAAATGTGGATCTCGGGCCCTATTCGGGTGCTTTTGGCTCAAGCTGAGGGAAGTGGAAGCCCTGACCCCAGCCGCAGACAGAGGCTCATTGCAGAGCAGCGGCCCAGCCCCCGCAGAGCCTGCCAGGAAGGCCTGGCCTCAGCGGGGTGTCAGGGTGCAGCCCACAGCCGCCCTGAGCGTGTGCACTGAGCGTGCGCAGAGAGCACAGTGCAAGGCCAGGCCGACCTGTGCCGAGGGCAAAGGCCTGCTCCGTCCGGCTGAGACCTTGTCTTGCCGCCCCTCACACTGGCGAACCCAAGGTGGCAGCAGGGAGACGTGCCAGTGGCCCAGAGGTCTCGGCTTTCTCTCCATGCATGCGTGCGTGCGTGCGTGCGTGCGTGTGTGTGTGTGTGTGTGTGTGTGTGTGCGCACCCAGCAAGTTCAACAGCTGTGTCTTGGCCAATAGGCCTCTTGATGAGCTGATTTGATTATGAATCCTTTTCATCCCTCACCAATAAATACCACCTGGTGCCACACACTCCCTGGAGCCATGTGGAGGTGGAGACGGGGGTGGTAGAGGAGGCTTGCTATGGGAGGAGTACAAGGTGTGACCCCCAACATGGTTCTTTTTTCTTCTTCTCTTCTTTTTTCTTTCTTTCTTTTTTTTGGTGCAGGGTCTCACTATGCATGCAGCCCACATTCATAGTGATCTTCCTGCTTTTTGCCTCCCATGTGCTGGGATTACAGGCACGCGCCACCACGCCCGGATTGCATCTGGCTTGGCGCGCCCGAAGGCGGGGCCAGCGTTCTTGCCGGGGTTCACAATCCCTCCTTACCTCACCTTACTCTTGGCCAACACTGCCCTAACTCCTACCCTGAGACTGATGGTGGGGACCCCTGGGAGCCTCAGGCTGCTCTGCTGAGGAGGTGCAGTGGATGGGGTCTGAAGCCTGGCACAGCTTCAGATCAAACCCGAAACAGAAGCAGTGCTGGCTTAATTTGTTGGCAATAAAAAGTCCTGCAACTCCCATACTCGGCAAATGAGATTTGGTGGGAAATGAACCAGGTTTATTCAAGACTGGCGCCCTGAGAGAAGGGGGGTAGCTATCTGGGGACCTCAGATATGTGCAAGGACTGTTATGGTGCCAGAAAGGGTGTGCGGGCAGAGTGGCAGGAGGGCCAGCCTGGCGAGGTCTCACCTTGGGTACACCTCCCTTTCCTGCCCAGAACATGGTGGTCACCCTGGAGCCCCTGGGCTGGTGCCTGTGCATCTTTAGCCACAGAGCACCTTCCTGCAAGCAAAGCATCCCAGCAGGTGGTGGACGGGTGTTGTGCCAGTCGGTGCACCAGCCCAGAACTGGGAGGGGTCGCACATTCTGGTGTCATGTGAAGGTCACCGGGTGTTGGGAGTTTCAGGAATCTAAAGAAAGATTAATTGTCTAGGTTTGACTTTTCGTCAAAATTTAGAGCATCAGCCAGAGGTAGGGAAGGAGGCTGCAAAGGATAACATGAAAAAGAGCAGCTATGGTTAGTTAGAAACAGCTCCAGAATCTGTTTTGTGTAAAGGAGTGGAAAGGCCCCACCCCTCACCTGGAGGGCACAGTGTGTGTGACCCCCAAATAGCATCCCCTTAGCCTCAGCCTCAGGCTCCAAGATGGGACTCCCTTTTCCCCAACACAGAGGGCTCATGTCTAGAACCCAGGACCCAGGTGCCCAGCTACAGCCTCCTGACCTCGCACTGAGCAGGCCGTGTTCCCATGTGGGCAGGCCACCAGCCAACCCAGAACCCAAAAACAGCCCAGGAAGAGGTTCGGGCTCAGTCCCATCTCAGGGTGGCTGACAGAGTGGGTTCTCAGGCTCCGGAGTCCCCTAGAATATATGACCCACCCTGATCGCCCTGCTCTCTGCAGAATGACAGCCCCAGCCCCGCCAGACAGCTCACCTCCGGAGCACCCAGGAGAGTACGGGAAGGCGTGGGTTTAGCCATAGCAACAGAGCCACCTGCTACACCAGGAGACCCCACCTAGGCCAGACTCCCACAGGGTCAGGGACCTCTGCCATGGCCTCCTCGAGAGCCCAGGGGGCTCTAGTGCGGAGTGCTGAGTCACCCTGCCCAGAGGGGAGTGGTAGGAGGACCAAGTGCCCAGCCAAGTGGACGGAGATGCTGAGCTGCCAGGTGTGGCCCTGCGCTAGAGCAGCCTCCTTGCCCAGCCCGGACTGGCCTCCTGGGCCCAGAGCCCCAGCAGCCTGGAGCAGCTTCCCAGCTGGAAAGGCTGTTTGCAGAATCCAGGAATGTGCCTTGAGCTCAGAAAGAAAATTCCCAAAATAGCTTCTATAAATACTAAGGAGAGATGGGAGGAGAACTTGCCTGGCTGCAGCTGGCCTGGCCAAGATAGCCTCCCCCAGAAGGCGAAAGAGGCTCAGGCCTCCCAGGCTTCCTGCTGCCCCTTCTCTCTTGGGGGCATCCTCAGGCACTCAGTGAGTACGGGCAGTGTTCAGTGCCTCCTCTGAAAAGAGACAGCAAGGCCCTTTCCGCTTCCTCCCCACCTCAGATTGTCACCCCACAGGGAATCTGGCTCCTGAAAGGGAGGTTCTCACTTAGCATCTCCATGCAGACCTGAAGACCAGGCCCCAGACTGCCCACACTGAAGGCCCTAAGAGGCCAGGCTTGCGGGCCGCACCCGAGCCAGCAGTCCAGGACTGGAAGCACACTTCCTATGTCCTCAGCTCTGAGCCTGGGACCTTACGAGCCTGGCCCTATTGAGCTGCTCTCTGCTGGAGACAACTAGACAGGTGACCCAACCCTGTCCCTTGCGCAGATGCAGGTCGGGGGCATACCAGTACACAGCCTTGAGGGGGTTGCGGGCCAGCATTGTTGTTCTCAGGAAAGGTTTCCAGAGAAGGTGGGTGACCTGGGGCCAGGCACGCCCACCCTGAGAGCCCAGAGGGTGGGAAGGAGCAAAGAGAGGTGGGACTTTCCAGAGTCTTCTTTTACAGCCCGGCCCTCCCCAAGACCTTGTTGGTGGCAGTAACCGTTCAGGTGCCCTTGTATGTGCCATGGCCACCTGCCATGAACTCTGTCAGGAGTCTCCTGGGGATCAGGAACAGAGTCTCAGTGGGCTTGGTCTCCTCGCACAGCAGATGGGGGACCAGAAGTTTCAGTAGGGACATGTAGGTGGCACTGTGAAGCACTGTCTACCAAGATGGTGGGTAGGGAGGCAGATTGCTGGTCTCGGGGCAGAGTGGGGGCAGAGTGGGTGAGACCTCGCGTGTTGCTGGGCCTGGGTCCTGCCCAGTTGTCAGGCAGCAAACAGCTCAGAGTTGCTACCAAACAAACGCGGATGGTGCTGGGGCAGGTGGCAGCAGATCCTGTTACAGGCCCTGGGCCTCAGGGCCCAGCCTGGCCCGGCTGTGCGGCTGTGCCAGGGTCTCCTTTCACGCTCCCAGGGTGCAGCCCCCAGTCACCATTCCCTCCTCTGCCGTCCTGGAGAGGCTGCCACTTGCCACGTGCCCACTCTGTGCCCTGCTGCAGAATCCCAGCCATAGCCCTGTGCTCCTGGGCTGGACCACCCCGGGTCATAGTCGAGGAAGCCTCAGCTCAGCAGGCAGTCACCTGCAGTGGGAGCTGGGGCCTGGCTCTGCTCTCCCGGGCACCCAGAGGAGCCTACCCCGTCACGCACACACACCCAGCCAGGCCCGCTAAGACCAGGGCTTTCAGACTTTTTGTCCAACAAAGTCTCACATGGGAGGAAGCTCCAGAAAGAGCTCGGAGCCACTGTCCCCTCTGCTGCCCCGCATGGCCAGCCTTCCATTTCTGGTGCTTAGTTTGAGTGTCGGGCAGCCACCGGCACTCATGTGCCCTGTTCCACGATGCGCTGCTGGGGCTGGCACTCGGGCCACGTAGGCCCACCAGCTTGGCCAGGGGCCCTGCTGTCCAGACGGACCCCACCCCCACCCCGGGCAGCCCTGCCTCAGCAGAACACACATCTGGCCAGAGATGGCTGCTCAGGCTGCCAACCTGCCTGCCGCCCCTGCCGGCCCCTGCGCCTGGGCTTCTGCACTAGTGACCTCATGGGTCCAGCTCCTCGTCCTGCCCAGCCGTAGAGCCTGCATCTACAGAGACGCTGCTCTCCCTCGGCTTCCCGAGCACCATCGTCCTCTCTTGCTTAATTGGCTGCCTCCCAGGCTCTCAGAGGACTCTGTGAAATCAGCCTGTGCATCTTTCCCAGTATGTCTCCATAGCAACACAGGGCCTCGCTCTGGGAGCTTGAGGAGGAGGAAAGTGATCCAGCTAAAAATGGACATGGCCACCCATGGGCGGACACTGGAGAGGGCTCCAGGCATGGAAAAGGAAGTACCGAGCACCCACATGTACCCCGAAAGTTGGTGTCGGGCCTTCACCTTTGAAATAAAGCAGTAGCAGCAGCAGCAACAGGACCTGCCCCCAATACTGCCTCAAGGAATGGGGCAGAGGCTGAGGGGACAGTGTACAGCAGCCTTTCTGGGACCCTCCGCTGCACCCCACCTGTCCTCTGCTCCCTGCCAGTGGTGTGGAAGAGGCTCTATGGAGACCAGGGTGCCAGCTTCACACCCCACCCTCTTTTGGCGGCAGCTCCTGTCACTGCCTCCAACTCTGAGAAATGGTAGTCTGAGCCAAACCGTAGGGCCACGCTTCCTGCCTGCCCCCAGCCCAGACCCAGGCACTGAGCCCCGTAGGGCCTCCCTGCAGCTCGCACCGTCCTGAGCGCTGTCCGGTGACACTTGGCTGCTGCTTGATGTAGGCTTCCCAGTTCTCGCCCTTCAGACACTGCACCGTGCCGGGTATGGACGCCTGTTCTCAGGGCATTGTGGGGCAAAAGCAGCCCTGTGCTTCGGGCGGCAAGGACTGTTGTCACTCTCTTCAAGTGCTTTACATTCCTGACTCATTTCAACCTCACAGAGCTTTACAGGAGGGTGCTGTGACTACTGCTTTGAAGAAGCCTGAAGCCACGGGGTGGTGACTTTCCCAGGGCGCCCAGATGAACGAGCTAAAGCAGAGCATGGACTTGGAAGCCTTGTCCGTTGAGTTAGGTGGAGCAGTCTGTCAGGAGTGGTCAGGAGGCTGGTGTAGAAGCAGGCTGAGGAGGGAACAGACAGGTCTTGTTTAAGTAAAAGCTTGACAGCATCAAGCAGGACACAGAGGGCCTCTGGCTGGTGGCCACCCTGTTCCTGGCCCCAACTCCTAGGGTGCGCTGCCCGAGGGTGCCCACGCTAACCCCGCCCTTTGCTTGGTCCACAGGGTCTGACGCTGAGCGAACTGGGCCACAAGAGCCTGGCGCAGAAGGTACTACGGGACGCCGTGGAGAGGCAGAGTACATGCCACGAGGCCTGGCAGGGCCTGGGTGAGGTGCTGCAGGCCCAGGGCCAGCCCGAGGCTGCTGCCGACTGCTTCCTCACCGCCCTGGAGCTAGAGGCCAGCAGCCCTGTGCTGCCCTTCTGCATCATCCCCAGGGAGCTCTGAGCCCTGCAGCAGCGGCTGGGGGAAGTGGCATCCAGACGCAGGCCTCCAGTGCAGCGGGCTTGACCTGCAAGCTGCGGCCGGTTCTCCCCTCTCCAGGCCCTCCCAGCCTGCGCCTGTCCTCTGGAGCTGGGTGGACAGGATTTACACCAAAGCACATTCCTTTCTCCCTGGGACTTGGGTGCTATAGAGTTTGTGGGCAAGGGTGACGCGCCGTGGGTCTGTGTGTCCCTCCCTCAGCATCCCCGACACTTGGATCTCCTGACTTTGGACAGATTCTGGTCCAGACCCTGCCCCAGAAGAGATGAACCAGATGAGCCACCCTTGGCCAACTCAAACTTTCCCCCATTCCTTCCCAGGGCCTTGGGAGGCAGACTGGGCCCTCAGTGGCTGCCTCGTGACTGGTGTGCTCCTGACAGCCCTGGGCACTGAGGCCCTACTCCCAGTCTCTGCCATCTCGGGGTCCTGCTCACCATGCACAGCCTTAGATTGCTGGCTCAGGGAAAGCGATGCACCCCCCAGGTTGCTCTCAGGCTCTGTAATCACCAGGGATGCCTCGCCTCACCCCTATGTCTAGAGGCCACAGGAGCCCTGGTACCCTTCCAGTCTGCCACCAAAGTGCCTTTGGGCCTCTGTCACCTAGCCAGGGGCACTGAACACTGCCTGCACACTTCCATTTGCACCTGCCTGACCACCTGCGGAGGCTCCGTACCACGAGTCCCCACAGGCCTAGGCTGGTGGTCCCTACAGGCCTCAGGATTCAGAAGCAGCTCTGGACACAACCATTCCAGTGCCCGAGTCAGTCACTCCTTCAAGCCCTTTCCTAAAGGCAGGTCCCTCTGGCACCGATAACTTGGAGGGGATAGCCCCAAGGACCATCCCCAGAACCTTGGGTTTTTTAGGTGAACTGGGCTTTATGGGGCTCAGGAGCTGTGATTGGTGACTATCAAGAGCACCTCTCCAGGCTTGAGCAGGCTGCAGGGTCCCTGTCTGCCGCCACCTGCCACCCCACACTTGGACCCCTGCCCCAGGACCTGGCACAAAGTTCCCCTCTGATTTGACTTAGTGCAAGAGCTCACTTGGAGTGGGAGAAGGCCAGGCACAGCCACTGTGCTGTGACAGCTCCTTCAGAGGCTGATGGCGTTGCGAAGCCCCGCAGTCTCGAGGTCATTGAGAGCTGGCCCCCCCGCCACCACAGCAGGGGGCACTGTCTGTTGCCTCTTGGGTGAAGGATCGTGCATATATGGATATATAAATAGATACATATATATATATTTGATAGAGATCTATATTTTTCTGAAATTCTCAGGACAAAGAATGCAAATGCTCTTGATCACCTCAGGGTTCCCAGTGCTGTTGGGAGTCAGTTCTAGGGGTTGGGCCCTAGGGAGCTCCAGGGATTGGGCCACGTTGCTGACCATGATCTTCAGACTGAATAAAGAGACCCAAGAGGGGGAAACAGGACTCTTGAGCAGCGTGTTCATTCATCCTGTCCCGAGCTGGCCGTGGAGAGGCTAAGAGGGCCCAGGCCCCAAGCCCCAGCCAGTGGAGGCAGAGGAGCTAGGTGCTCTGAACTCAGGGTTCTGCTAGAAGACATTGCCTAGTAGAGGGTGCGGCCTGGAGTCCGGGGAGACTGCGGGGGCTCTGGGCAGCACTGCCTCTGGCCTGGGCCCACCTGAAGGTGAGCATCAGCCCCAGCTGCCTCCAGAGCAGGGTGGAAGGACGCCCATGCGTGACTCGCTGTCCAAACGGGGTAACCTCGGGCATTGCCAGTGGGGCACCTCAGACCCAGAGAAGCCCCTTTTCGGGTTCAGGTCACATCCACATGGCCCCTCTCTGTGGAAGTTCATAGCAGCTTGCCTGCGTAGAGAAGCCCTACCTCATACTAGTTACACGTGTCTGAGCATGCATCCACTTTGCAATGACAAGCTCTGTTTTCTGTGAGCCCTAGGAGATCACCTACTGCTACAGTCCCGCACCCTGAGGACCTGCTGAGTGCAGAGGCTTAGCCTTCCTGCTCCTAGTGGGCAAGGGGTTTGGGCCATCTGCAGATCCAGGGCTCATGCATGAAGTGGCATCAAAGAGCAGGAGACCAGCTCCACACAGAATTCCTGAGCTGGAGCAAGGGCTTGAGTCTAGGGACAAGACAGGGCTGCTCTGTTGCCTCCCTGGACCTCCAGGGCACACCCCACACTGTGCATGTGGGCAGCAGTGGCATTTATCTGCAGGCACAAATATGAATGGAATTTCAGCCACCACCACCCAAACTCCTTCTGGTACCAAAGTGCTCATTGTTGCACTGTCCCCACCCCCATCCAGCTGTTGTCACCACAGACACTTCTTGGCCTTGAGAAGCTTCCAGCTAAACCAGCCTCCCTGCTTGCCCAGTGTGTGCTTCCAGCATCTGACGACAGCCCACAGCCCAGTGGGCCTCATGTGAGCCACCCAAGAGCCCAGCCTTGGTAGTGGGAGTCCAGGGAGGGTCCTGCCTGTCCTCTGCCAGGATGCCCTTCAAATTTTAATCAGCTGCCTTTTGTTGAAAAAAAAAAACAGAGACCCTTTACTGAAAGTAAACCAAGGGAGGGTAAGAAGCTCCCCAGATTGCTGGAGCAGCAACTCAGAGCAGCCCAGGCCCAGCCAAGGCAACCACAGAAAACGCCCACCTGTCTCCATGAAGACAGCAGGGTGACACCGCAGTCACTGCAGGAGCCCGAAGGCCCAGCTCCCCCAGACGGGCAGTGTGGCTTTGAGCACTCTCTCAACCTCTTCTCTGCCTCTTTCTCATCTATAAAAAGAGAATGACGGAGTAGTGTCTGCTTTGTGGGTTATGATTTTTATGAGGAAAAAAAACATGCTAGAATCCTAGAGCGGTGCCTGGCCCATTGTAAAAGCTCAACACATGCAAATCATGCCTTGTCTCCTTCAGCTGCTCCGTCTGCTCTCCCTGCCTTGGCTTTGCTCACTCTGAGATGTTGTCCTAGGTCTCTGGTCAGTGCCACTCTGGTCCCTGCAACCTGCCCAACAAATGACCACCTGCAGCTATGGCCATTCCCCTCTGAGCAACTGAGGTGTGTGTGGTACTGAGCAGATGGAGCCCAGGCCCCAGACACCATGAGCAGGCGCTCTACCACTGGATTGCGCACCCTGCCCATTTCATTTGTCTTGAGACAGATTCTCAGGAAGTTGCCCAGGCTGGCCTTAGCTTGCAATCCTCCTGCCTCAGCCATCCCGAGCAGCTCTGATCATAAGTGTGCACCTCCACGCCTGGCCCCTAGGCTCATTCTTGAGTAAGAGGATCCACTTGGCTCTCCTCAGCTTTGCATGGGTCCCCGAGGGGCCAAGGAGATGGCTCAGTAGAATAAGCACTTGCCTGGAAAGCTCAAGGGTCTGAGTTCAATCCCCCGTTCCGCCAAAAAAAAAAAAAAAAAAAAAAATCGGGACGCAGAATGGATCTCTGGGAGGGTAGCGGCCACAACCTTCCTGCCCTACCCCTTCTCTGCAGACCGCACCCCTTACACACCCTTCCTTCTCCCTGCTTTATGGGGTTTCCCTGGGAGCTCCTGTCCTGGCCTTTGCTCTACAATGAAGATCACAGAGACCAGGCTGATGCCATCGGCCCACCCAGAGCAGCGCTTGGCTCACCGTGCATGCCGCTGCTCACACTCACCGCTAACTTGGCATGCACTCCGTCCGCTGCCACCTTCTCAAGCACAGTGCCAGCTCACCAGCGCTGGGGTCAGAGACAAAGACCACTTGGAGGGAGCCTGAGCAGGGGCACTGTGGACTCTGCTGCCCTGACCCGGCTGACAGCACCGTGGTGGATCCCAGAACCACAGCGTGTGCGCCTCACACTGGCTCACAGCCTAGGAGAGGCTGGAATTCATGACAGTCCTCCTGCCTCAGCCTCCCAAGTGCTGGGATTACAGGCGTGTGCCACTTCTGTTTGTTTGTCTGTTAGTTTTTAAATTACACATACACTTAATCCTACTCTAGGCGCAGGGGTCAGGGGTTCCATACCCAGGCCTGCTGTGCTGGCCCCACCCCCGGGGCGCGCTGAGATGGCAATTCAGACTGGCGCACCTCTAGCCCCAGCTCTTGGGAGGCTGTAAGCAGGCGGATCGCTAGTCTGCTCTAGTAGTGAGACCCTGAACACCCTGTAGACACTTCCCTAAAACTAAAATGTAGAAAATAATTTTTAAAAAATCCTACTCTATAAATGAAATTTCTCAGAAATACTATCTTCACCATAGGGTTTGCATCAAGGTGCTGGTCACAGGCCATTGAACAATTTTCAGCACTTTCATGTCGCTCCCAGCTATTCAGACGGACCTCCTGAAAAATGCAGCCAGTGAGGATTTCATCTGGAGTCAGGGGGCCATTCATAAAGCAGGAGGGGTTCTCCCCAGTTCCACCCCATTCCTCTGCGTGATGACGAGCTGGCCAGGCCCTGCAGCCCTGGGTCCCGAGCCTAGAGCTCTCCCTCCTCTCAGCCACCCTGGAGGCCTGCAGCCCTGCTCCAGGCGCCACCTCCCCGGGGCTGAAGCCCCGCCTTCCTCTTCCCCAAGGACTCATCGAGATGCTGATGCTCCGGTTGGAGCGGTGATCGGTGATCGTTGTCTTCACACCATCTCAGGGGCTGGGCTCAGCTGGGATCACTCCCTGAACTTCCAGGTCTGGGTAGTTGGAGGTTTTGTTTTGTTTTGTTTTTCCGTCCGGTCCAGCCGCAGCAAGGTGGGGTGGGGCAGTTGAAAATACCAGGCCTCAGCCCTACCCTCGAGGCCTGAAATCTGCTGCGATCCTCTGACCAGGAGCTGCCAGACACAGACTGCTAAAGGCTCCCTAAGGGTGCTCCAATATGCGGCTTTGGTTACGAACCTGACCCAAACCCAAACACTCCTGGAAAGGAAGAACAAAGCCGGAGGACCCACAGTCCTGACTTCAAAGCTTACTGCCAAGCCATAGTAATCGAAACAGCATGGTGCTGCTGTCCAGATGGACATCGAGACCAGGGCAGTAGCACAAGGCAGCCCAGAGAGAAGCCCTCGCGGGTCTGGTCAGTGGCTTATGCCGGGGGAAAGGACAGTTTCTGTTGCTTGGTCACTAGTGCAGGGAGAACCGCACTCGAGCTTAGCCCAAAAGCTGTGACAATGGCTGGCGCTGGGAAAGCAGGGCATCCACGTGCAGGTGACCGGAATCAGACTGAGCCAACACCATGTACGAAGCCAAGTCGGGATGGGCCAGAGGCCAGGCGTAGCGCACACTGTAATCCCAGGACTTGGGAAGCTGAGGCAGGAGGATCACTGAGAGTTCAAGACCAGCCTGGACTACAAAGTGAGCTCAAGGCAGCCTGAATTGTATAATGAGACCTTGTCTCAATCAAGAAGACAAAAAAAAAAAGGGTCAGACACTAAAATGTAAGATGTAAAACCTCTAGAAGAAATCACAGGACTCAAGGTTTAGAAAATTTATTTGGCAACAGTTTCTTGTGTGGGACAGCCACGGCTGAGGCCAACAGCAGCAGAAAGGAAATGGGCCTTTATGCGTCTACTTAAAGCTGCATTCAGGGTTGGCCAAATAGCTAAGCAGTTTAAAGTGCCTGCAAGCAGGCACAGAGGTCAGGGGTTCGATACCCAGGCCTGCTGTGCTGGCCCCACCCCCAGAGCATGCTGAGATGGCAACTGAGAATGGGCACCGTGGCGCGCCAACAGGCGGATCACTACAAATCTGATCTAGTAGCAAGACCCTGAAGAGCAGCCCCCTGGGTGGGGGACCTAAAGCTGTAGACCCTTTCCTAAAATACAAAAAAAATTAAAATAATTGTTTTTAAAAATGAAGTTTCATTCAGCTAACGGCACCATCAGTGGTGTAAAAGGCACCCTGCGAAGTGGGAGCAAGTATTTGCAGACCACACCACGCATCTGACAAGGCCCAGAATGTGCCCCGAACTCCTGGAACTCAGTCCCATGATGCGCACGGCCTGATTGAAGAGTGGGCAAGGGACATGCGCAGACGTCCTCTGTGGAAGACGGCAGAGGCCAGTACAGCCTGCGAAAGGACAGCCCGCGTGGGAAATGCAGATCAGACGGGGCGATGCCTCTCCTTAGGATGGAGCGTGCCGGTGACGTAGTGTGCTGGTGACGATGCTGGGACCCTCGTATGCTGAGGCTGGGAATGTGAAATATTTCAGCTATTATGGTTTTGTTTTGCTGCTGCTGTTGTTTATTCTTTTGGTATGGGAGCTCAAACTCAAGACCTTGTGCTTACCAGGCAGGCACTTATGCTGGCTGAGCCATTTCCCCAGCCCTACTTCACAGCTACTATGGAAAAACCAAATACGGAGCTACCCAGTGGTCCCAGAACTCTGTATGTCTGTGAGATTCCACCTATATGAGCTATTTAGGTGGTAGCATGGTGGCCACCAGAGGCTGAGGTCGGGAGGGGGCGACAGGGCTTCAGCTTGACAGGATGGAGAGTGTTTTGGCGATAAGCGTGGTGGAGTGGCACAATATTACGAAGATACTGCGCGCCTCTGAACTAGAAACTTTAAAATGGTCGAGCTGCTAAACTGCCTGTGGGTTTTATCACAATGAAATGACAAAGGAGCCACCGATTCTTAACTTGTTAAGTTTGAATTGTTTGGAGAATAACAGGCTTCTAAAGTAATTCTAAGGCTGTGAGCCAGGGACCAGGCAGCTGTGGTAGATGGCCGAAGTGTGCTAAGAGATGGCGCTGGACACAGGGCCAGTCACCAGGCAAGCTGTGGTCCTGGGTCCTGAGGTGTAGTCTGTGCTCAGCCTCTGGGGCTAGACGCAGCAGTGAGGAGGCGAGGGTGGGAAAGGAGGGAAAGAGGAGGGAGGGAGGAGGAGGACAAACCACCAGCGCAGTGACTTTTGATGTGCCCTGACTCCATGAAAACACACATGGAAACAGCATGAGAGACCACGTGCAGCCAAGGATGGGCATTCCTTTGGGTTGGAGCCAGATTCGGAGAGCGGCTCAGGGGCAGGTAGGGGTTGAGTGGGGACTCAGGGCAGGGCCCTAAGAAGCCAGTGCCACCACAGCTCACGTGGAAGAGGAGTGGAGCTGCATGTCTGAGACCCCAAGGGAAGTCCCTCAGGGACTGAGGTGGGCAGGGGCCGTTCTAGACCCTTTCCGGGGTGGTGCTCTGTGTCCCTTCCAGGTCCGCTCAGTTTGCGGCATACTCGTGCTAGCTGCTGTGTTGTCTAGGGCTCAGAACTCAAGCTCAGGTCAGCTCAGGCCTCACCAGTTCTCCTCTTTGGTCACGGAGTTATTGTCCCAGCGCTGGGCTCATGGAGGGCAAAGCGTTGAGTCCCTCTGGTCTCCCTCGTGAGGTCTCCCCCAAGCTGAGTGCAATTCAGGGTGTGAAATGGGAAATACTGCATACCCCGTCGCTCTGAGAAGCCCTCTGCCGACCCTGGCACCAGTGTCTTGCTCACCTAATTCCAAATAACGAAACAGGGCCAGACTAAGGGGAAAGCCAGCGTGGGGGCCGGTGCCCAGCTCCAAAAAGGAATCCCAGGCAAGGCCTAGTGAAGTCCCCGGGGGGGCACAGATGCCAAGGCCTCCTAGCGGGCCCCACAGAGCCCCTTGGGGGCCCTGCTACAGGAGGTCTCTCTTTGAGCAGACTACTCACGTGTCCTACCCTTCTTGTGGCAAAAGGGTCTTCACCCTCTCCCAGGACCCTGGGGAGCTGCCCTCACCCCAGTTATACCCTGATCACAGGTGGGCCCTGTACCATGCCTGCCCCAGGATACCCGACCCAGGCTGGACGCTAGGCTTCCTCCTCTGGGAATCTGAAACTGGGCCCCGCCAGGTAGGTGCTCAATACCAGAAGGAAACAGAAAGGGGCACTGGGCAGGCATCATGGGCAGGGGGCCCTACCAGACCCCATTTCACTCTGTTGTCAGTGAGGTACCCCAAATACTGTGCTGACCTCAGAACCCTGCTTTTCCTTGCTAGGCTGAGCAGAGGCCGTCACTTCCCATCTACCACCCTGGACAGAGACCCACATGACCACCTCCTGCTGCTGCTACTCTAGAATGCTTCCAGCGAGCGCCAGGTGGCCCCAGGACCCCCTCCGAGAACACCCCCCCTCAGCCCCTCCAGGTGTCACTTTCCAGCTGTGCAGGAACTTTGGCTCCCTTGACAATGACATTTGAAACCATGTGCCCAGCCTGCTCAGATCCACTCTGGCAGGGGCTGCCCCGGGGGCAGGGGCAGGGAGAGTGCTGCATAGGCTGCTCCCCTTGCCCCGGGAGCTTTTATGGGTGACTTAGGGGATGGCAGCCACCTGTCCCGGCCCAGTGCCCATTTTATAAGGGCTGATAAGTCTAAGGAAGACATGAGCATTTTTTTCCCATAAAATATAAACACTTGTTAAAATATTTCTTCTGGGTATTCATTAATGGCTTTAACCTGCTCTGCCTCCCACCCTGTGCCCCGCACAGCCAGGCTGTCCTGGGCCAAAAGCCCCTCCTAGTGAGGGAGGCTCTGGGTCAGTTGGGCTCCAAGGGCCTCAATGGCCTCACCACCTCCCGTGTCCTCACTCACAGCCCCGAGTGGGTTGGCCGAGGCTCCCTCTGCCCCTGCCAACAAATGTTTATTCTTGCCTTGGGCTTCTGTCCAGGTGGCTGTGGTTACCTGGCCTCAGCCTCCAGGTTTCTGTGCTAGGTGCCAGCCACACTGCCCCATGCTGCAGTGCCCGGGGTCACAGCACTCACTGTCCTGGCCACAGGGACCCAGCAGCTGCCTGAGGCTGGGGACCATCTGCCCCTTGGAGCTGCTCCCCGTGTGAGGACATCTTGATCTGTGGCCTGTAGCACTTCTTGGTACAGACTCCTCAGCTTTCTGCGCTCTCCTTTCAGGCCTTGAACCCTCTCCAAACTCCGTCCCAGCCTTAGTGAAGTTTCCCACAGCTCCTTGTGTGTGTTCCTTGACTTGAAACCAGAAACACAGTCATGTGTCACTTCCGATGGGGACACACTCAGAATGAGGCATCGGTGGATTTTGCTGTTTGTGCAGACTCAAAGCCAGATGGCAGCACCTGTCACATGCCAAGGCTTGGTGGCAGGTACAATATGTGGCAGAGCTGGCTGGTCCTCCAGGCAGTGTGAACAAAGCCACACAGAATTAAATCGGTCACAGAATGAGACAGTGTGATAGACAGGAGGCCTGGGTGGCTGTCGCTGGGGGGACACAGCCCACTGCCCCACAGCGAGCGTGGCTTTGTACAGAGGAGGAGCAAGCAGGACGACCTTGGTTTTGTCCCCAGTGCCAAAAAGAAAGATAGAAAGGGTACACAGCACGGACCCAGCTAGGCAAGAAGGGAGAGAGAACCCCAGCTTAGGGCAGGAAGTTTAGGCAGCAGCCCGACAGGCACCATTCAACAGGGGAGGCCACAGGGCCTCCGCCCAGAAGCCCAACAAGCCCACCTATTCCTTGGGCAAATACCTCAGGCTACCAAGCCACCAGGCAATTGGACTGTTTCTGCTCTCTCACACCCTTCGGGGACCCCCTTGGGTGTGTGTCTGTCACTGAGCAGAAAGTCATCCGGAGAGTCACACAGCTCTTTTCAGGGTAAGTGCCACCTTTGGGACCTGCTAAGCTCTATGTGGCCTTGGTTTAAGGCCAAGGACCCCAGGAAGCCCCTGAAGAGAACTGGAAGCCTCCTGTAAGGAAGGAATAGTCTGTCACATTTTTGCAACTCTAAGAGCTCGCTGCAATTCCAAGTAGCCTGGTGAGGACTGCTTTATTTTATTTCTTGGTACCAGGGACTGGCTCAGGGCCTTCTGCTGGCCAGGCAGGTGCTTACGCCCCTGAGCCCTCTCCCTGGCCCAACTGCTTTATTTTAGAAGCCGATCGTGTTGTTGAAGAAGAGGCTGTGCTCGCGGCCCATCCTGGCAATGGTCGGGGACTGCTTCGGGAGCTGCCTGGAGCACTCATACGTTCCTGGGCCGGGGGTTTTCTGAAAGCAGAAGCAGAAATGGGGACCGATGACGGTGGCACAAATAGAGCCCCGGCTTTGGCTGCTGCCTGTGATGTGGCTGCCGGGTGGATCCTCTAGAAGGCCTCACACTGGGAGCGGCCGGGGAGCTGAGGCAGCCACTGCTGAAGGTGCTGAGACAGGGCAACCCGCCCGGCACCGCAGGGGAGCAGGGGCACTCCACCAGCACCTCAAGGGACACCGTCTCCCTGTCCCCAGGATGCCATCCGCCTCCCCTCCAGGGACCTTGAACGCAGCCAGGCTAGCAAGACTGGGTTCTGGACCTGGATGGGCTGACACCCTGGCGGCAGGGCACAGACTTCGCCTGTGACTCAGCTGCTTGGGAGGCTGAGGCAGGAGGCTCAGGAGGGCCAGCCCAGGCGGGGCCACGCACCAGGGCCACATCTCAAAATAGAAACGAAACAGGTTGGGGATATAGTTCGGCACCAAGGCCCTGGGGTCAATCCCAGTCATGCAAAAATAAATAAGTATTTTAAAATAAGTTAAAAGGGCCCGGGGAGATAGCTCAGTAGAATAAGCACTTCCCTGGCAAGCTCAGACACCTTGAGTTCAATCCCCAGTTTCACTAAAATAAATAAACAAACAAATAAATAAAAGGACCAAGGCATAGTGAGGGGTGTGAGAGAGGGGTAGAGCAAGGGCCTAGGCACACAAGGCCCAGGGATTAATCCCTTGTACTGCAGGCTAGGGATTGCGCCCACCTCCTAAACTCTGTCACTGACCCCAAGTGATAAAGCACAGCGCTTCTCAGCCTGGTCTATAGGCCCCAGGGTCAGAGTTTTCTCGAAGGACTCACAAGTTCTCAAGCCACCGCGCCTTAATTTTGATGAAGTCCTTGTACCAAACATTTTGTCAATTAACATAAAGCAAGTCTCTCCCGTAGCACTAAGTACAAGTGAAGGCCTGCCCACAGACCAGGGCTCATTTCTGGGATAGGCCTTTCCCACGCTCCGGGTATACACACAGTCTTGAAACATGAAGGGTTTTTTTTTTTTTTTTTAATGTATTTAGTACAAGGTCTCCAGGGTCTTACTACACAGATCAGACTCATAGTGATCTCCTGTTTTCAGGCTCCCAAGCTCTGGGATTACTCAATCACAGTCTCAGCATGCCCTGAGCTATCTGGCTGGCTCTACAAAGGATTTTTTTTTTTTTAGTTTTCTTTTTGTTTGTTTGTTTTTGTTTTTTGGCAGAACCAGGGATTGAACTCAGGCCCTTGTGCTTGCTAGGGAAGTGCTTATTCCACTGAGCCATCTCCTGGCCCCACTACAAAGGATTTTTATCTTGGACCTCTCAAAGAGACATTGGCACTGCAATTAAGGACAAGGGGTTCCATTGGGGGCATGGTGCATGCCTGTCATCCCAGCACTCGGATGGCTGAGGGTGGGGGCACCCAAGGACTGCCAGCTTCCTGGTATCCCAAGTCTCTGGCTGGGCTCTGGGACCATAGGGCCACAGCATCCGCACTGTATTTTGCTCGGGATTTACAAAAGCTGCTCACTAATGAATGAGCATCGAAGGCCTACTGTGGCAGTGCACACCTCCAATCCCAGCACTCAGGAGGCTGAGGCAGGAGGATTGCCACAAGTTTGAGGCCAGGCTGGGCTACATAATGAGCTCAAGTCTAGCATGAACTATAGAGCGAGTCTCAAAAGAACCAACAAACAAAAAGGACAAGAGTTTCAGAGTCCGACAGGTCTGGCTTCATGTCTTCCTCCCACTACCAGCAGGCCATGTGATTCTGGGCCACCAGTCTGGGCAGGGTACTTGCCTGGCGAGAGGCTCTGAGCTCAGTGCGCTCTCTGAAACAGACAGGCTGTGTCAGGCTTGCAATTGGCCCTCCACACATTCGCCCCTCTAGCACCACTGCTCACTGTGAGCACGGCCTGTTGGTTCCACCCTCTCCTGCACTGACCGCGGGACAGAGGGCTGCCCACAGATGCTGCTCAGGCAACAGGCTGTTTCCCTGACCAGAAGCAGAGGAACATCTCAGAAATCTAATCAAGTCCTGGCCACACACCGAAGGGAGCGGCGGCCTCCGCTAGCTGCTCATGAGGGTGTGGTGGGTATGCAGCTAAGGAGCCTTAGGGCACCTGCACCAGCAGGACTGCTGGGCACAAGGCTGCAGAGTGTGCTTCAGCCTCCTCTGGAAGCTCTGGCGTGGGCCTGCAGCCCTCACTGCACCGTGGCCGGCTTGTCCTTGGGCTTCCGGGACAATTCCTGTAAGGCTGAACAGCAGCCCCGAAGACCAGTCCGGTCATGGATGCATATGAGCCCCATGACTGTTGTGAATTTTGCTCAGCATGTTGGGTTTGGCCAGCATGGCTCAGTCTTCCTGAGGATGCTCAGGCTGTGGGCTCTGACAAATGGCTGCTTCTGGGTGCTCTCCCTGAGGTGTGGCGGAGGCCCCGCCTCTGGTCAGTCTACCTGCAGGTTTACTGACGGAGCCTCCACACAAGGGCAGCACACAGCTCTGAAGCCAGCAGCTCTGGGGCAGGGCAATGAGGCTGTCAAGCAAATGAAAATGGTGTTTCAGCACTGATAATTTTTTTTTTTTTTGCAGAACGGGGGATTGAACTCAAGCTTGCCAGGCAAGCGCTTATTCTACTGAGCTACTTCCCCGGCCCCCCGAAAAATATTTTTAAAACACCACCATTAGCAAGTGCCACGTCATGTTTGTGATTTTCCATGGTCTTCTTGGGGGCATTTGAGGCTCTGTGTGTCTCTGAATCCATTTTCTCCTCAGTTGTCTGTGGCTCTGGGCTTCTCGCCCTCAGTGCTCCACCTCAGTGGCCCATTTGGTCGCAGGCCGCTATTTCTGCTTCAGCTCTCTGCTTCCTTAGGCTCCCGGAAGCCACACACAGACAGTTGGCTCTAGAGGCCGAAGACAGTGACCTACACAAGCTGGGTCAGCCCATGAAGGGGCTGCTTACACTCAGAGAGCATCCAGGGCAGAGCACGGGCGGGCAGCTGGGCACCATCACAACTGTTCGTGACTGCCCCACGAGTCAGTGCGGCCTCGGGGCCTAGAGCCAGCCTGGCTCTGAAGCTGGTACATCTGCCTCGGCAGAAGTGACACTGCAGTCCCCCATCCCACCCTGTCCCCTCTTCCCAGAAGCCTAGGGCCCACACTGAAGCGCCTGGGGGTGGGGTGAGGTCTGTCCTTCACAATACTTACTGAAAAGCTGGGCAAAAGCCGGGGTACCCTGGATTGAAAACAAGAAGTAACAGAAGGTACTGGAGGTGTTTTCGGGTTATAGTGACCTGGTCCTGGGCCTTCATGCTATAGGATATTAGAAAAGAAAGAAAGCATGTTTAATTGCTCTTATTTGATTATTTAGGTTTTATTTACCTTCCACAAATAAATGCACCAGTCAGCGAGCTATGGTAAGAAATCCTCCACATCCAGGCTCAGAAGATCTTACCAAGGCAGGAGCCAGGAAAATGGAAAAAGAGTGACACTGCTTTCACCTGCGGGCAGTAGGGACCCGTAATTGTCTCTCCTCAGCCCTGCATGGGGCCCCAACACCCAAAGCGCTCACCCCACAATCAGTGGGGTGATGGCCACCTGCGTTGCTCCCACTGCTAATACTGACGCTGCCCTGAGCTGCGGGCTTCAGGAAACGCAGCACTCTTTCCTATCCAGGTAGCATCTATCATCTGAGTCCGAAAAAGGTGTGCGCAGCCATTTCTGCAAAGAAGCACCGCCCAGTGAGGTCAGCACCAATGCGAGAGCAAGCAGAGAGAAGCATCTGCATAGGAAAATTGGCAAAAGGCGGTGCACCAAGAGAGAATACAAATGTTTAATACGTAAACTGAGGGAGGTAGGGCTTTAACCTTATTAATAATCGAAGAAATTCTAATGAAACAAGAGATGCTTTTTTTTTCCCTGTAGATGAGTTCCAGAAGGTTAACAAAAGAAAGAAACGAGACAGAAGGAGGGAGGAGGGAAACGGGGAAGCAGGAAGAAGGAAATGAAGGAGGGAGGGAATGAATCTACAGATACTACAAGAAGCCTGAGCTCTCCTATGCGGTATTGGTTTGTTTTTTTTTAATTTTAGAATTTATTGAAAGAAATAAAATTATAGTTTAAAAAATAGAGTAATCTCACAAACTGAAAGCCAGAAACAAAAAGAACAAGTTAGTACTTTTTTTTCCCGGAGAGGCAGATCTAATTAGCTGTAGAATGGACTTTTTCTTTCTTACCTTTTGTCAAACAAAAATTACGTTTCCTGTTTCTAAGGCATCAAAAAGCACCGAGTGCTAAAATGGTCGTTCCGGTACTGTCAGCCCTCAGAAAGAGACTAAGAAACATCAGAAGCTGCTAGCTTTTCCTTTCTTTTTACATCACACTGTACATATTCTACTCTTTACATAAATTTGAGAATTTTACACTCATGAATTTTAAAAACCTGGTCATATTTTAGTAAAGTCTTACTAGTTCTTAGTAACGACATGCCAAGGCCCTGAGTGGCATCCAAGAACTGCAAGGGGCCAGACCCGCGCACCCTCTGCAGCTGAAGGGGTCGACTCACCCTGAGCCTAAGCCTGGCCCCTGGACCTGCATGTAAAGCAGATCAAAGCTGACTGGTTCCTAAGTTACAAACTCATAACAAATGTTCCCATGGTCACTTTACAACTCCCAAGCTCTAAACTTACTCCCGACCCTCATTTTCTCTCCATTTTGTACTGATAAATCTACCAAGGAATTTAGCCACTTGAGTAAAATAGTCAAGACACTGGTTAACTTTTTTTCTTTTTGCTGTATGACTGCTTGTGTTCAGTTCTTTGTGTTCAATTACCCATTGCACAGGCAATAGGAAAGCTTGAATCAGTTTTTCTCCAATTCTCAATCTTATGCTGACGTCCCATGGTGAGTACCTACACCTCATTTCCCTATAGCTGCTTTTTGTATATTGGTAACCACAAATTCCGCGGGTCATCCATTTCTGACTTTTTAAAAAAATATGGAATTAAGGGGCCGGGGAGATGGCTTAGTGGAATAAGTGCTTCCCTGGCAAGTGCAAGGACCTGAGTTCAATCCCCAGTTCCGCCAAAATAAAAAGGAATTAAAATGCAACACATATTACAGGTGTTTAAAGATTCAAATGGCTGAACTACATCTCCAATTAATTAATTGTATAGTATCAATCAATCAGCTGTTAGATTCAGTAGGACTCGGCTGGTAAGCCCTGGTTATGTGAACATCTGTCAACTGTATGAGAAGATCAGTACTCCAAAGTAAACTGTTGTTGGACACTAATTTACAAAAAAAAACCTCTTGGTTGTATGGGGAATTAACAGCCCTGGACAGAAGCATTTCAGGGAACAATACTTGGCTCCAGTCGCACATTTGGAAGGAACTTGTAGCGCCAAAATCTCTGCTGAGCCGCAGGGCCCTGCGGCGCCTTCTGCCCAGGAGTACAGCGCAGTCAGCACACCTCCCCCAGCCCCAGGGAGCCGCTCCAGTTACCGCCTGGCCACCTTACCCCAAGTCTTAGCAGGAAACAGCAGTGTGGCCCGAAGTGACCACATTCAATGACAAAACCGAGTAACACAGGCCTGTCTAGAAACGATGCACAGAGGCCAACCGGCCGCAGCCAGACCCGCGCTGAAAGACAAAGCTAACCCGACCTAAGCACCAATGGGGATGCCGCACAGACTCTACAGGGGCCGCTTTTTGTCTCCAGAAGAAATGTCTATATCCTGAGTTTTATCAGCATTTTCTTTCCAAAATAATTTATGAGACATAAAAGCATACAACGAATCAACAGAAGCAGTGGTGCACAACTAGCTAACAGTTATCACACAAAAAAATAGATGAATTTAAGTGAAATAAATCAAAGGTTAAAACTTTATATTTTCAAGTTTTCTTAGACTACTGTTTTGAGAGATAGCATGGAGTTGATATATTTTTCTCATAATTTATTTGGTTAAGATTAAATACCAAAGTATTACTTCACAATAATTTTTTTGCCTTTTCAGAGTCATGGCCCTATAGCAGTTATTTTGAATACAGAGAAACTACCAGCTGAATTAATATTCCAAATTAATCAATAACTAATGGTGTCAAACTGTTAAAACATTTTACTCTGTCTATCAAAATGGTATGAAAAAACAAACAACTTAGTTTGCTAACATCTGCAGAAACATACGTGAGGTTTGTCTCTTTAGGACATGAAGGAAAACCAATTGACTGACCCAAGGTCTCCCTAACCACACTTCCACTCTGCTTTACTTTTTTGTTATTTCTGTTTTTAAGCCACTTCACTGCATATTGCCTTTAAGTTACGATGGAGTTTATTTAATCTGATATCAAAAATCACTTCAAATTATAAAACAATTTCTATGGCCCTACAATAATTTAGAAATCACAAAACTAACACAGATGGAATTCAACTTCTCCTGATCCAGTTACTATTAAAACTGAGAACCTACTGCATAACCTGCCAGTTTCCCTTTCCTCTTGTCAACTTGAAAAAAATATATATTTCCTGGGAAGTCAGGATTTATTAAGAACATTAAGGTCTGGGACATGTCTTTTTAATTTTACCATATGCCTTAAAATTTTTTGCTTCTCAATTCCCACAAAAGTTCATATCATTTAAAGCCAGATATTTAAATGGACACACGGCTGACCAGCTCTTCAGTGTGGATCATAGGAAATAACCTCCAAAGGATCCCTGAATAGTAGAAAAGACACATTCAGCTGTGAACATGGGTGGCGGGGGGGCCAGGCCTTTAACGTCCACGCCACAGCTGTGAGTCTGGGAAGGACGAGGTCTGCTGTCCTGCTGCAGCGTCGGAGTTTGTGGTCCTACCTGCAGTGCTAATGGGCTGCGCGTCATCTGCAAGGTTGTACGCATGCCCAAGGAACAAGCCTTTCCAAACGCTTAGTTCCTTTGTCAGCACTTTGATTTTCGCCTCCAACCGTTCGTTCTCCTCCTTGACCTGATTCACTCTTTGCAGCGTATCTTGTGCTTCTGCTTGCTTTTCAGTTGGCTCTTTGGCACAGCTGTGTTCCGCTCTCTGCACTCACGTTGCGATCCAGGGCCCAGCTCTTCTTGCTTGCTTTGCTTGCTTGGAGGCGTGGCTTTGCAGCCTCCTGGGGCCAGCGGGCGGAGCTGAGGACCCTGCTGCAGGCCGCTGGCATGTGCCTGAGGGTGAGTGACGCTTATCCCGTTCACTCCCGGAGCACAGTTCCGCTGCGCCGTCTTGCTGCTCGTCTGGCCTCGCTCCTCTGCCAACACAGTCAGGCAGAATCGACAGCGAGGGGACCAAGGGCTTCGCGTGCACCAGGCCACTAAGAGCCCCCGAAGTGGTCTCTGCTTTCTTTTCCCTGTGCTTCTGTCCAATTTGTTCTCCCAGTCTGTCAAGTCCGACTTCCTGTAGGCTACATCAGGGGCAAGGCTGTTCATCTTCACGCCCGAAAGAAGGGGCATCCCTGCGCCCCCGGCGACCTCCACTTCCAGCGGCAAGGAGTCCGCGAGTCAGCAAGGAGCAACGATTACGAAACCCTCCTATACGGCGTTTCTCCAGTTTCCTGTCTCCCCGGTGCTGGGATTACAGGTGTGCACCACCATGCCCGGACTCGGTGGCTGGCTCAGCACTTCTGGGGGTGGGCCCTATGTAGTATGTGGTGCCAGGAGGGAACCCCTCAAACACCATTCCCAGCATGATATTAACTTTTTTCTAGTAATTTGCCTTTCTTCTTCTTCCATTTTCAAATAGTGATTGCCTCAAAGGTGGACTGAGCAAAATTCAGAACTAACCCTCTCCGGCACATGCACTGCATCTGACTCTACATAATGCAGGACCTGTGAGTGGGAAAACAGACAGGAGAAAGTGGCCGGGACTGGTCACCACCGAGAGGGTACATCACGGCCCAACGCAGCATTCTGTCTAAATTCTATCACTTTAAAAGGTTTCACAATACAAAGTTTGAAATAATGTATACTTACTTTAATCCAAGCAGTCCCCTTTCGGGCATTTATCCTTGCAACTGAGAATATGTACAGATACAAAGACATTCCCTGTAATATCATTTCCAAGTGAAAAGTTGGGAACCAGCAAAAAGGCCAGTGGCTAGAACCTGGTTAAATAAACTGATCCTTCCATCCATCCATCCATCCAATGTTGATGAATTTTTATAGGCATAAATGCTATTCTCAAATATCAGTAAGTGAAAAATGGAAGTTTAAAAATGCATGCTCGGAGGCATGCCCAAATTCAATGCCCCCTGGAATCAGCATAGTGGTGCACACCTGTAATCCCGGGAAGCTGAGACAGGAGGATGACTACAAGTCTGAGACCAGCCTAGGAGCTACAAAACTGAGCACAAGGCCAGCCTGAACTGCCTAGCGAGAACCTGTCTCAAAATCAATCAGTCAACCAATCAATTAATCATGCATTAACAAAAAAGAAAACTTAGGCTGAGTACGGTGACACACAGCTGTAACCCCAGCAATTGAGAGGCTGAGGCAGGAGGATTAACAAGAGTTTGAAGATTACCCTCAGCTACATAGTGAGTTCAAGGCCAGCCTCAACTACACAGTGAGCCTTTGCCTCCAAAGATAAAACAAACAAACAATTTAAAATGAAGTATTTCAGAATGTGCTCCAGACATCATAGTTTTCTCTAGGTGGTAGCATGTTAAATAAAATAAAATTTTTTCTGCTCACTTACATTTTCTTTTTTAAAAATTATTTAATTATCCATTTATTTATTTATTTGGTACAGGGTCTCACTCTGCAGCTCAGACTCATAGTGATCCTACTGTTTTAGCCTCCCCAGCACTGGGAATACAACTGGTTTTAGGTGTGGGGCCAGCACAGCATGTGGTACTAGGGATCAAACCTGGGTCCTTGCACTTGCGAGGCAGATTATTAGACCGCCGAGCTATCTCCCCTACCTCACATTTTCTAATTTTTTCTACAGTAACCATGAGTGCTAGTAAAACATGGAAAAAAAAAAAGTATTTGATGTATAAGTAAGTGAATGTGGGGACTGGGGGAGAAAAAAGAATAAAAATAAGAAAAAGCCAAGGTCAGAACAGAGACGCACACAGGCGAGGCCCGGTGCCCACTGCGGCTGGCCAGAGTGGGCCTGTGTTTCTGGTGGGTCAGTGCCCAAGGGCCGGCCCTCCTTGGGGTCTCAGGGCAAGCACTCCGCCCACTTGCCCTGACAGGCGGCAGCAGCGTCACCTCAGGGCTGCTGCTCTCCAGTACTTCACCATGAACGAAGTCCGCTGTGACCCACGAGGAATGAGTCTGATCACAGACCAGGGGAGCTTCCTAACTTTACAGCTCACTGCAGAGACGAGAGCAGCAACGTTCTAGAGTGGAGGGTCCCTCATGGAGACGTGGCTTTCTGCTGGTGTCGGCTCTGCATTCCCTGAAGAAGCACGAGTGAGCAAGGTCAAAGCCTCGGGAGCGGGGCCAGGCACTGTGTGTGCTTTTATTCGTCTTGCTCCTCTGCTTTGCAGTCTGAGTCCAGCCTGAGCTTCCTCACGGATGGTGATGTCATCTCCTCTTTGAAAAAGTGCTGTTTATGTGCTTGGTACAGGGTGTCGCTGCACAGCTTGGACTCCTGTCTCAGCCTCCACAGTGCTGGGCTTACAGATGTGTACCACCACATCTGGTCTTGGTGGCTGGCTCAGCACGCCCGGGGGCAGGCCCGGCATGTCAGGCCGTACGGGGACTGAGCCTGGATCTCTGCTCTAGCCAAGCAAGTGCTTAGACTGCTGAGCTATTTTGCAGCCCTGAAAAAGTGCTTTTTAATTGCTTTCTACTTGAAGGCAATTTTGACCAACCTGAGCTGTGAGAATTACAAAGATAAATAAAATGGTACCCTGGTCCTCAGAGGAGTTTTACTGTCCAGGCAGGAGCAAGGCAGAAGCAAACTAAAGCACCACGGGCACAGTGTGACCCCGTGGAGCTACAGCTGCCAAGGGCAGGAGCTGTCACCCTGCCTGCGGTAAGCACATCTGAGGACCGGGGCCCCACCGCCTTTCTAGAGTTCTCCTGAAGCTATGGGCCACGGAGAAGCCTGACTGCCTTGGCTTAGCTCTGTCCCAAGAGCAGCCTCTGCTGGGCCTGGCCTTCCCCAGAACACGCTTGCCCTCTGGGCTGGGCAGACGAGATGGATCAACGGTACAGCTGCGACGTGTGTAGCTCTGGGTGGTGGGCAGGGGTGCCGCGGCTTGGGAGTGACCCTGTGGGGGCACGCAATGCCTCGCTGTGTGGAATGACAGCCCCCCAAATTCATGAACTCCTATGAATTTTTGTTGTGTCGAATTATATTGAATGCTGTATGGTTCTCTTGCCATTTTAATTTCTATTTCAAATTCCTATGACTTTTAACAATTTTTTATTGTTATATATTTTAAAAATTCTTTTCTTTTTCTTTTTCTATGACTTTTGAATCTCTGGTACCCCAAGTATGACCTTACTTGGAAATCAGGTTGAGCAGATGTAATTAGTTAAAACATGGGCATGAGGGTGGGCTAGAGTCCACATGGCTGGTAACGCCTTCATGAAAAGTAGGAAATCTGGACATAGAGACAGGCACCCAAGGGAAACATCCTGTAAGGACAGGAAGAGATCTGCGAACCAAGTGTGGTGATTGACAGCTGGCGTCCAACTCTAATCCCTGGAAGCAGCATGGCGTTGGATGTGGGAGGGTTGCTGTAAGGGGCAGAACTAGAAAAGGGGAGGAGCTGTTGGAGCTGCTGGGAGCTGTCGTTCTCTTGGAGGCGCTCGTCGCGCTGGCTCTCCTATGCACTTGGCTGTTCTCATTGTCGAGGGAGCTTGGGACCTATTGTTAGGAATGGCTATGGTTCACTTCGGGAGAGCTCTGGGCCTCATCTTGAGCGTCGCTCCCTGGCTCTGGAGGGAGAGAAGGTGCACTGCTCAGCCTCCTGGAGGAGCTTGTCGTGTTGGCTTTCCTGATGGGAACTCAGCTGTTCTCATCGTTGGAGGAGCTCTGGACCTCTCTGTTGCTGAGGGTGGCTGTGGTACCTTTGGGGGAGCTCTGGTCTTTGCTTTGAGCATCGCTTCCTGGCTCCAGTGCAGATCCTTCAGCTGCTGGCACAGATCCTCTGTCCTCTGGCGCAGACTCTCTAGCTTCCCCCTCTGGCCTTTGGGCCTTCCCAGTGCAGCCCATTGCCACGAGCTCTTGGCCTGTTGGTGGACTTTGGGAGGCATTGTTATAGCTCCATGTTGGTAGCTGGACTCATGTGGGACTTTGCCACGGGACTTGGGCCCTCAGCTGGATTCTTTGGTGCTTAGCAAGAGTATATATTTCCTGCACTCTCTTTGCATATCACTCTTTGGGCAACTGTCATAAATAATCTTACAAAATGTACATCCTATATTGTATTGCTCCTCTTGCAAGAGCCCGAACCACACCACCAAGGAATCCAAAACGTGCCAGCAAAGCACCATAGCTTGGCAATGGTGTCCAACCTGGGGCTTCCAGCTCCTAGAAGTGTCTGCTGTCCTGGGCACTGCCCATACCCCATTTGTAGCCCTTCACTACTGCAGCTCTGGCAAACGAATATATAAGAGCTCAGCTCATTTCTCCACGCAGCTAAGGCACAGAGTTCCTGGAAGCTGGGAACACGTAGCATACGACTGCCTCCAAATATCCATCCTTTTATTTTTCTATCAGAACGAGTGTCAACTGGGCACATGCCTACCCAGAATAAAGATTCTACTTCCCAGCTTCCCCAACAGCCAGGCACGGGCATGTGACTAATTCCACACCCATAGGAGGGAAGGAAGAGCCTGCGCCACTCCAAGGCACATCCCTAGGGGAGGCAGGCAGTGCCCCCCCCCGCCCACCTTCCTGTTATTGCCCCTAGGCCTTCTGCGCTCTGTCACTGGGGGAGCAGAATTTATGGTCAGCCAAGGCCTCACCACCCAGCCCTGAACTGCCCACTGTGGGGGCTTCTTCTGCAGGACAGAAATAACTGCTGTCCCGTTGGTTTGTAATGCTATTTAGGACCTGTGTTATGGGCGGAAGAATTTAGTCCTAATTGATAAGATAGATATGCATTTCTTAATTTGATGGGCTTATATTTTAGCATGGAAAAGATAGCTTCCAAAAAAGCAAAATGATCATACAAAGGGATGGATATTTGCAAGAGGACAGCATTCTTGTCGCAGCATTCTTGTCCCTGCGAAGCCCCTTGGGGAAACTAATCTGAGCTGAGACTAGAAGGAAGGTGGAGAGCTAGCTGCAAGCTTGAAGACCTGCAGGAAGGGCTGGTGCAGGAAGCAGTGGGAGGCGAGGTCAGGCAGCGGAGATGGGCAGGGCGCAGAGAGGCGGCTATGCAGCTGAGCCCTGCAGGGACACATTAGCTGCACTGCAAAAACAACAAAAAAGTCGTAACTGGCTTGTGCTGATTTAATTAGTGGAAAAGACTGAAGAACGGATGATTAGTGGTTGCTGGGACTGCTTAGTCTGTATGCAGGTTAGCAGTAGGGATTCTCTCCCATACAACCTTCTGAGCCCAGGGGGTCGGGGCTGCTGCTGGGCTGAATGTGTGCAATCTCTGTAAAACAAAGCTTAATAGTCAAATCCACAAATATTCATTGGAACCTGCTGTGTGAGAGGCATTTATGCCTGGGGCTCTGGCAGATATAAAAACCACTTGGGATAACATCACAAGACTTCAGGGTACCTGCAATCTAGTGAGAGTAAGGACAAGAATTCAGGAAAAGTAACAATATAAGAATGAAAGAACAAGAGCAGAGCAAATTGTGGCCCCAAAGAATTAGATGTTAAATGAGTGCTACAACTGGCAGGGCTCATCCGGAGCTCACACACTGGAACCTGGGGGGCTTGGAGAAAGGCAGGATGTCCACGGGCAGGGTGGGCAGAATCCAGAGACCAAGGCCACGGGCCTGCAGGCAGACTGTGTCAGCGCGGGCTCAGGGACACCCGTTCTAACATCATTTGTTCCCATTGGCATCTGCTTCTACGCGCTCTGCACGTGCAATTCAACAAACACAGGATCAAAAACCACAAATTTTTTAGAAAAATGTACCTGCACCCAACGTGTGGGCTCTTCTCTTCCCATTATTCCCCAAACAATATGGTCTAATAACTAGGTAGCATTTCCACTGTGTCACTGCAGCCTCAGGGACAATGTCCCAGGTACACATGTCCCAGGGACCCGGTGCTCCTGGCTTCCCAGGGAACAAACAGGAGGATGAGCTTGTTCGTAGGGCCGCGGCAGTTCTGGCAGGACCTTGGGGTCCTGCACACCCTCACCACTGCCCACTGAGAATCTGGAGAGAGCCCGGACTCTAAGGGTCTCAAGAAGGAAGGAATCGTTTCCATGCCCTTGGCCCCTGATGTTCCCTTTGTCTGTGAGAGTGAAACACCATCCTGCCGCTGCAGCAGAGCGGCTGTCTGCAGTGCTGGCTCACAGCGCCCGCGCCCTACGCTGAAGCTAGGCTCTTGGGTCGGTGGGCTGGAGGAGTCCCTCCCTTCGCATCCGTAAGGCAGGGCAGCCACGAAGTCTGGATGGGAGGCTTCACTGAAGAGCTCAAGTGTAACTGAAGCTAGAACGTTCTGTATTATGATGGAGCCGAAACAAATTCTTTCCGAGTCAAATGGAAACAGAAGTTGGTGATTACAGAGGCCTAATCCCTGACTGCTACCTCTTCCTGCCTTAGCCTGTCACCCTGTTCTCTCAATAAACACACACTGACTAGGTAGAATTCAACACTGACACTCTCAGCGGTGTTGGTGATACCCAGCTGTACCGACAGAAAATGGACTAAGGCTCTACCCACCTCTGTGTTTTTAGTTTTTGCTTCATCTTATTTGGGATTAATTTCTGTCACTTGCAATGGGAAAAAGACCTATGTTTTTCCCCTTGTTCCTGGCCAAGATGCTATTATAGGAAGCTCGGCTTGCTCACAGCTGGACCCCCAGGCACTATGCTGCTGATGGCAGTGCCACTGGCAAAGTTGGATGATGTTTTAAGAAAAGAAAAACCGGGAGGGTAGATTATCTTTTTCTTAAGACTCTTTGTATACTGGTAACTTCCTGTACGTGAGATCTGTCTTCCAAACACGCTGCCCCTGAGCAAAACTCGAGTTGAGGAGACTGAGACTGGGATTTGCTTTGACCGTCCTCACTTTCAAATTCCACTTAAGCAGAAGTCAGTTTTCTACTTTACTCAGTCAGACCATGAGTATTAGTCTTGTGCTGCCTGTGGGATTTTGAACTGTCAGTTTATCCTTTCCTTGAACTGCAAACCAACCGGACTGGATCAGTTCTTTCCAACTGCTGAGCGGCTCTTTCTGTGAAATGTGACCCGAACAGGCCCGCCGTGTAATGATCTGTACAGCCTCTTGCCTGATTTTTAAATACTTTTCTTATTATTTATAGACCTGTCAGGTTCCAAGAAATACAGAAACACTATGAAATTTCTTTCTCTTTAATGTGTTTGGTACAGGGTCTCTCCGCACAGCTCAGACTCGTGGTGATCCTCCTCCTTTCAGCCTCTCCAGTGCGGGGATTACAGAGGTGCACCCCCACGCCAGTCTTGGAGGCCTGCTCAGCGTGCCCCCGGGTGGGGCGGGCACAGCCACTGATCCTGGGAGCGAACCTGGGTCTCTGTGCTTGCCTAAGCAGGTGCTTAGTCCCCTGAGCTGTCTCACCAGCCCTAACTTGAAATATTTCTGATTTCAATGAAGAGAAATTCCTGCTTGTTTGACAACATAAAATTTGTTTACACTGTCAGGAAAGGTGTGTGCACACGTTTGTGTGTGTGTGTGTGTTGTACAACTATGAGAAATGCTAGCTGAGGAGAATCTGCTTAGCAATTCGCTGGAGAGTCCAAACATCACACTATGAACAACTGAGTCCTAGCTAAGGAGTAGTAGGAGGACTATTTTTATTTAAATAACAAAATGATTTCCTGTTGACTATTTAGAAGCTGCTTTTCCTCACTGTTTTTGGTTTGAAAATTATATTTTGAAGAAACAGGGTTAGAGAAAGCAAATGAACACCCCCTAGTCCCGAGCACTTCAGCTGAACAGTAAAAGCATTTTGGTTCATTTCATATATATGATCTTTCCTACCAAGTACATAAAAAAATAAAATGAAATAAAATAATCCTATAAATTATATGCCCTGTATTTAATCTATTCCCCTGTATACCCTGACTACAACAGGGCACTATTTTATAATTTTTACAATAATTATTTAAATGGCTGAAAAATATTCCCTTGGGTGGATATGTAATATTCTTTAAAGATTATTTCCCTTCTGCTGGATATTAAATTGTTACTATCATTATCTTGTTATTACAAAAATTCCCTTGATGATATCTTTGTACAGATGAATATTTCTGTGGTTAAGATTATTACTTTAGAAGGCTTTCCTTAAAGTGAAATTAGCAAGCTAAAAGGTGTAAACCACTTTTATGGCTCAACACACACTGCCAGGTTTATCTCGAGGGCTTGTATCAGACATATGCTCACACCGGTAATAGATAGGAAAAGTACTGAGTTGTTATCGCGCATGTTACAACCAGATATTGAAGAAAAACAGATTTATAAAAATAAAATCTTCCTGCCGGGTGTGGTGGCGCATGCCTATAATCCCAGCACTCGGGAGGCTGAGGCAGGAGGATTGTTGTGAGTTCAAGACCAGCCTGAGCTACAAAGTGAGCTTAAGGCCAGCCTGAACTATATAGTAAAACCCTGTCTCAAAAAGATGAAAAAAAAAAAAATTAAAAAAAAAATAAATAAAAATAAAATCTTCCTCATTCCACTTAATAAAACAGTCAGTAACTCCCCATGTTTTTAAAGACATTATTTTTTGGTATTAGGAATTGAACCCCAAGCACATGCTCGCCAGGCAGGGGCTGTGCCACTGGGCGATATCCCAGGTAGCTCTGACATTTTAATGCCCACCTTATGAAACACATTCAGGAGAGGATAGTCTCGTGATTGTCTTGGTAGATAGGTTTATTACAGTTATTTTAGACAATAAAACCCAGCTGGCCAGATAGCTCAGCAGACCAAAGTGCCTTCTTTTTTTTTTTTTTTTTTTTTTTTTTTGCGGAACCTGGGTGAAGGGCCTACTTATGCTGAGGGCTGGGCTGGGTCAATCCCTGGCTTGCTGTGCGGGCCCCGCCCCAGGGCACGCTGAGACGGCCACCAAGGCTGGGCGTGGTGGAGCACTCCGGTAATCCCAGCACTGGGGAGGCTGAAAACAGGAGGGTCGCTACAAGTCTGAGGCCCTGTAGGCCTTGCAGACCCTGTACCAAATACATTTTAAAAAATGAAGTGTATGTAAGCAAAAGTTGTCAAAAGAACTCTGGGGAGCTGACCATTTGTATCCTATTCAAATCTCTGGTGCTTAGCCCTGGCCTAGCGTTACAGGTTAGAGTTTTTTCCGTTTTTCTCCTCCATGTTAAAGTTGATTGCAAATAAAATGCAAATTCACCTCACAGGGAAAATGCAACTTCAACCCCCAAATGCGGACGGACGGGCATGAGGCTGACAAAAGTGACTTCAGCCACAGAAGCCTTTGATGGACCCTGGAGATTAGTTCACAAGAGCGGGAGAGATGGATTGGGACTCCACAGTCATTCAAAAAAAGAATCATTTAAGCTGACTGTGGTGGCTCATTCCCAGAATTCCAGCACTTTGTGAGGCTGAGGCAGGAATATTACAAAGCAAGCCCCATCTGGGCAATTCAGCAATCTCGAAAGACCCTGACTGAAAGTAAAAATTCTTTAAAGTTTCTGGATTCAACCTTAAATGCAAAAATAAATAAAATATTAAGAGATGCCCTCAAGAAAACCAATAAAACTTTGCTGACTTTTTTTTTTTTTTTTTTTTTGTCTTTTTTGAGACAGGGTCTCACTGTGCAGTTCAGGCTGGCCTTAAGCTCACTTTGTAGCTCAGGCTGGTCTCGAACTCACAACAATCCTCCTGCCTCAGCCTCCCTAGTGCTGGGATTACAGGCATGTGCCACCACGCCCGGCTATTTTTATTTTTAAATGTACTTAGTACAGGGTCTACAGGGTCTCTACACAGATCGGACTCGTAGTGATCTCCTGTTTCCAGCCTCCCGAGCACCGGTGCGCGCCACCGCGCCCAGTCTAGCGCGCCCTGGGCGGGGCCAGCACGGCAGGCCACATCCTTGGCGATTTCATTGGAAGGCCAATCATCTAATAAAAGGTATCTGTAAAAAATACTAGATATAAGCAAGCCAGGCGTGGTGGCGCATGCCTGTAATCCCAGCACTCAGGAGGCTGAGGCAGGAGGATTGTTGTGAGTTTGAGACCAGCCTGAGCTACAAAGTGAGCTTAAGGCCAGCCTGAACTGCATAGTGAGACCCTTGTTAGGTCTGAGAAGCCCACCGCGTGAAGAAAGACTCCAAGAGACGTCCTCTCATGCAAAAGCAAGGGGATTTTATTACTACGTGCATGTAGGGCGATCTGAACACGCAGGAACAGAGCGCGCCCCCAACGTGGTGGGTGCAGTTTTTAAAGGCAAAAACCACAAGATAGGAGGGGGTGCAAGCAAATTACAGAAGCAAATCGCATTGGTTAGTTAGGGGTAACATTTAAAATAATTGGTAGGTTTGAGAATATGGCCTTAAAAGGGAAACTAAGGGGGACTAGTTTAAAGTGTAACTGAACAATGTGACCTATTTCACAAAAAGATGTTCTCAGGCCTCAAGAATGTCTTTGGGCCGGAGGTGAAGTTTGCTCAAACTGGGCCAGAGGTTTTATGGCCCTACCTATGGTTTCA